>JAHZNC010003448.1:0-17953 GCA_027744095.1 Zhuqinia jingwanae | reverse complement strand
ATCATCACCGCTTCTTCTTCTTCTCTGAGGTTTGTTTTACGGATGCATGCATACCACCTCCTTTGTTTTTCCAATGTCACAGCCATTTTCAACCCTGGTAATATTGACAAATTCACCGTCGCTCTTCAACCATATGAAAAAGTAAATATTTTCTTACGAGAAGACAATCATTTGTCAATTCAAAAAAAAAAAAGAAAAAAATAACTGAAAACGCATTAAGAATATTTTTTCCCTACTGCGTGTGTATTGTAGCAGTAGCAGCATCAGAAGCGGTGCTGATGATGATGGTGGTGGTAGTGGTAGTAGTAGTGGCGGTGCTAATGTGCATGGCTAAATACGAAGAAAAACATTTACTCTCGTCAATGGTGTCATCATCATTGTCAGTCTCACTCTCTGCTTTTCTGGTATTACATACACACTACATCATTCTAATTCTAAATAAAACATACAAGTTTAGACAAGACCTTTTTCCGATATCATCATCATCATCCTTCTCCTCACTAAAACTATCATTCTCTCGTCTTTCACATCATTTTTTTCCCAATGCTATTTCCCAACTTATGCTTCCATGTTTCACTTCAACTGAATTGAATTTAGACATGGATTTTTGTAATGTGTACATAGTTTGTTTGTAGTAGTGTAAAAGGTTTACAAACTGAAATATAAATATTATGCAGAACAGAGCAGAACAGACAGGATGTGCATGCACGCATATTTTACATATTATGTTGTATTATGTACGCACGATGATGGTCATAATAATCATGTAGTGCAAGCAGCAGCAGAGGAGCAAATAGATACCAACCACCACCAGAAGCACTAGACAAGATCATAGCTACATATATTTAAATTATGTGGCTGTTCAGCTACATTTTGTGTTTCAACAATTCATTTTTGTTACATTATTCTCGATTCCCCCAAAAAATAATTCAATATGGTGCCCTAAAAATGCGTGTCTTGATATTTTAATTTTGTTCACCCTTTCAAGGGCATATTGTAATTATTATTATTGCTCCTACTACGCAGCAGCAGCAGCAGAAGCACAGCAAATAAGCTATATATAAAAGTCAGAATAATATTTCCAAAGAAAATTGGAATTCTCACTGATTATCATTATGATAGTAGCAAAGCGTCGTATAAATATGTAGTTATATAGATTATTTTACTCTCAAGCACAAAAAAAAGGGGACTCCCATCTCCTTTTTTAATAGAAAATATGTAGTAGAGGGAAAAAATATGTGTGTACACGAAAAAACCAGTGCACCATTTTTTTACCATCAACTTTAATAAAGAATTCATGAAGAAGAAAAAAGGGTTGCATAATATATAGGTATTTTTACTGCTACTACTACTACTCGTTTGCCCTATGCAAGCATCTATTTAAAGTAAACAGAATAATATGAGCATCATGATCAGCATAACACAAATCCTTTGTCTTGTTTCGGGTAGCAAAGCATTGTCCATATACCATCATCTGTCATTCTAGAATACATAATACCATCTAGAGGTGTAAGATATAAGATCATTGAATGCGGAACATGATGATGATCATCATCATCATCCTGCTCATCTCATCATCAAGAAGGAAGATGAGCCGAGAAGCTGTATGTTGTGTGCTGTGTTTTTGTGTGTAGGGAAAAATTAACACACAAGCAACTAGAGAGAGAGAGAGAGAGAAGAGAGATGACAGAATATCTGTATGTTAAATTATATGTACATAATATATGCATGATCATTTTGTGTGTCTTGTTGTATTATTGTATATAAAAGTAACAAACAAGACAGAAAACACAAAATGCAATAACATAACTATCATGTATGTATCTCAGAGTACTTACCATACCACGTTTAGTCAACTCACACACACAAACACGAAAAGGAAGAAAGAAAAAATATATATCTGCTGTTTTTGCTGCTTTGCTTCTTCTGTTGCTGCTATCAAAGCTATTAAAATACTCATGCAAAGAGAATCCATGTAGTCAGTACACATTCAGCTCTTGAAAAGGGAGCTTCAAAAAACGAGTAAAAGGAAAAAGAGAGAGAGATATTTTTTTTTAAATATATATTTTGTACATGGGATAAATAGCATACATACATCTATTTTGTTGGTTAGTGAGTGAGTAAGTGTGTATGTGCGTGTCTGTTTTGTACGAACCAAAAAAAAAGACGAAGAAGAAGAAAAAAAGTTGTTAGTTTGGAAAAGAAGTCGAGTCGAAACAAGAAATAAAAGAGAGATAAGAACACTTGGAAAAAAATAAGCAGCGAGTTAAAAGTTTTAGAGAAGGAGAAGAAGGAAAAGAGATGAGACTTTGGTTTTCTGCTTGAAACAAAAAATATATACATACATATATATATAATACATATGTTTATATCAATATATATGGATGAAATATATATAGATATAAAATACATCCATTCAGTATATTTTCTATGCACCTAAACTTGTTACGGAATATTACTACTACTTACACCTCTTTACTACGATCTACTATTACTACACATCGTATCGTAAAATAAAGCACCTACCAAAATACTACTACTACTCTGCTTGCTCTCCACTCTTTACTACAACCAGAGAGAGAGAGAGAGAGAGACGATTACTACGTTACGTTTCGTTCGTGAGTGAACAATACACACACTACACACACACACACAATATATATATGTAATGGTTTAGCTGGTTTGTGTGTGTGTGTGAGTGTGTATCTGTATTTTATTGTATAACTTTACGCAAAACCCGATCTCCATTCCTTCTCTCGCTTGCACTGTAAAAAAATATATATATATCCATTTTATCCATACTTAACAAACTGTGGTGTGTAGAAAAAAGAGTCATCATATATCCGTCCCTATGTAGTTACATTACTGGATGGATTGTGTGTGTGTTTCTTCTGTTGTTGCTGCTGCTGCTGCTGCTTATGATGGTTCTCCCCTTTTTTCCTAAAAGGTGTTGAGCATGTATACACATATATACTTATACACACAAACAGAGTAAAGCAGTAGTTTTGTGGAAGAAGAAGAAGAAGAGGACGACGAGAGAAGCAGTAAAAAGCTAAGCTGTTATGCATGTGTCTTTTAGTGCGTTTGTGTTTGAGTTGTTGGTAGGACGCTCATATAAAAACTCTCCTGCAACTCCGCTGTTGCTGCTGCTGCTACTGCTGCGTTGCGTTGTAGAAAAATAAAGTAAATGTATAATATTTTATACACAACAGAAAAGTCTGTATACTAGATTACTCTCTCAGAGAGTGAGCGATGAAAAGAGAGCCTAGCTTAAAAAAGCAAGAGAAAAACAGAACCAAAGTTAGTCAAGTAAGCACATACGTACGTGTAAGTTAGCGTACTAGCACCACCCAAAGCAACGCGAAAAGGAGAAGAAGAAGAAGGAAGAAGAAGAAGGTAGGCAGGGAATAAAGGCAGGAGCATAGCACCACCAGAAACATTAGATATCCGATATTTGAGGAGAGTGTGTCGAGAAAGAATCTGCTGCTTGCTTGCTCACTACAATTCTTCACTTCTCTTCACGCAGTTCTCTTGTCCCCTCTCTTCTGCCAGCTCTCTCAGCTCTCGGGAAAAAACATACAAGTTGCAGCTGCACTGCTGCAAACACCAGCAGTTGTCTCACATCCCTCGTCGGGTAAACATCTCTCGTCTCGTCGTCGTCCAAGAGAGTTTCACTACTGCTCTTTGTGCCCCGTTTTTTCGTGCTAGCCAGCTATATAAAATAGTTCTGCTCCTCTCGCTTTAACATTTTAATTTTTAACTTTTTCGATTTTCCCCGGTTTTAGTCAGAAAAGAAGAGAACTTAGAACCAAAAAACCAAAATATTTCTTACAAAAAATTTTCTAAGTCTTCACATTTGGTTTATATATTTAGGAGAGAGAAAATAAGAAGAAAAAACTTGAACTTTTTCTCTTCTTACAATATTTTGTACATAGTCAAAAAAAAGTACAAAATAAACTGCTAAAAGACTCTTATGTTATTACATATTATATTATATTTGCAATACAACACCAAACCAACCAACTCAACAATCTCCAACCTCACTTTTTACACACAACTTTTTCTCTCTCAAAACATTTGTTAGTCTTCTTCAATTTTGTTCATTGTTGGACTTTGAAAAAATAAGGCAGAAAAATTTCCGATTTATTTCCTATAAACTGATCTTCATCGTAATTGGTTTGCGTTGCTGCTAAAACATTTTTGTTCAGTTACAAAATTTAAAGATAATTTGAAGTAGCCGAGTACAAAAAAAAACATTAATTCCCAATAATAAAAAAATACATACATTCCCTTCCAGTTTAATTCGGTATACATTTTTGTTGGGATTTTACCAATTTTCTTGAGACCCAAGTTTAGTATTTAAAAAAAAGCAAGAGAGAAACTTATTAGTTGTGAGAAAGAGCAGCCCACTACAACATACTGCTCAGGATTTTGACTTGTGTTTTTTGGATACTTGGATAGGAAATACAAAGAGGAACATAGATTTTTTTTCTCCTAAAAAAATGTGTGTGTAGGAACATGTGTGTATGTGTGTGCAAGTAGGAATGTAAGGAGAGGGAGGTGAACTTGTGAGTGCGAAAAAAGAAAAAGAAAGAAAAGTGAAAGGAAAAAGACAGGCAGAAAATGAGAGATGCAAAAACTTTTTCTTTTCTCTCATTTTCCTAGAATTTGTAATGAAATCAAATTGTGAACTGAACTGAGTGCTGTTTGTTGTGAAACTGTTTTATTGGTTTGTTCGTTCGTTCGTTCGTCTTCTCTCTTGTTCGCTCGTGCGGTGGTGTATTTCGTGGTGTAGCGATGGTGCATTTGGTTTACAAAAAATTTATATCATAGATAGAATCTATTGAGCAGCACAGTTGTGTAGGGAAAAACTGAGAGAGAGAAAATACACAATTTCAAAGTTTTCTTTTATTATTTGAGTGTTTAATTGTATAAATTTTGAGATTTCTCTCAAAAGCAAATAAAAGCAGGGAAGTTTGAGAGAAATAGAAAGAGGAAAATAATAATAAATAAAAAAACAGACAGCAGCCTATGTGCTACTACTCTGTTTGCGCAACAAGAAAACAAATTTGGGAGAAAAAAATATAATTTTTTTGTCGAAGTTGACAATACAAAAATAACCAGCCACACAAATGCCGATCCAGACTATAACGCTTTTACAAACTCTACTGGAAATCAGGGATACTTGTAATAAATGTACGGGTCTTATGATATACTTTTTTTTATGATTTTTTGTGTTTTTTGAGATTTTATGGGTGTTTGGGGCAAATTGATTTTCTTTTTGCAAAGTTGCAAAAAATCAAGTTGTGTGCATATGTAGTATGGGTGTAGGTAGCATGAAGGGATTTGAGGTGTTTGGGGAGTAATGAAAGTGGAGAAAAGTATATTACAGAGTTTTATATGTTTTTGGTTGGTTTTGTGTAACTTGTAGATATGGAACACGAGGAGGAATGGGATGAAAACCGTCAGGGACTGTTCCATTCTCTCGGCTCTATGAACTCTATCTCTGGTGGAGGAGTACCTGGTGGCCGCGACTCAGTAAGCAGTCAAATGTTTGAGTCCGGCTATAACATAGACTCAGCACTTCCCAGTGACTCGGATCTTGCCTATGATCACCACAGCTCAGAGGAGGAATTGGAGGTGATCAACAACACGAGTTACGATGAGGTAGATGATGACGTCATTCTGGGTTCAGAGGAGGCAGGTTCCCTCCTTGGGGATGAAGACGAGCCATCCGACGGTCTTGTTCTCAGGAATAGCTCAGAGAATAAACGCAAGTGGTCACAAGTGGCCAGCAATCGTCTGAGCGTGGAGAGTACAAGCAGCTCAGATGACGAAGTTCAGGGCTTACTCCGCCCCTTGTCCACTCCAGTAGAATTTTGCACATCGCCTCCAGTTGATGCTCACAAGCCAAGTCGGTCTCAGTCTCCCCCACCCAAGCTATTTCTATTCTCCTCATCAGCCGTTCCATCAGCCGGTGGTGGGGTGACGTTAACGAATGGTGAGATTCAAGAAATTGGAACAACTAATGGTGTTGGTGGCCCTGTCTCTTCCGCCTCATCCCCAGCAGTCGTAGTTTCTTCACTAAGCAGCAGCTCAGGTCCGGGTGCACTTACAATGAATGGCAGTACTCACGGCGTGTTCCGTGGCTTGCGGAGAAACAATGACCATCATCATCACCACCACCTTCAGCATAACAATACATACCCTATCATGAGTAGCTCTGTCAGCTCGACAACTCCTAGTTACAACAATGAGGCTCACCATATTCATCATAATCAACAACAACATCATCCTCACTCATTTCTTATTAATAATAAATTTATTCCCAATTCTAACAATTGTGGTGGCGGACCAGTGGTGCTGCATTCGGAGCTACTACCTTCATCAACCACAACAAATAATCAACAACAACAACTACATCATCAGCATCATCATCATTCTCCAACCATTACAACAACTTCGACTATAATTATTAATAATTCTTCTCTTTCTCCAACAACAACAGCAACAACAAACAACATCGTATCATCATCAACATCAGCAACAAATAATTCAGCATCATCATCACCAATTCTTAACAACTCATCCTCCCCAACATTAAATAACGTTACATCTTCTTCGTCTTCATCTTTAACGGCATCAGCAGCAGCAACAACAGCAACGAGTGGTGGCCGCTCGCAGAGATCTTCAAGTGGCCGAGAGATTTCCAGAAGGAGACATCGTCATCATCATCACAATCCCAGGCATATTCAGCGCCCATGGCTTGACTTCGAGAAGATGCAGCAGGTAAGCATATGAAAACACTATTTTTATTCATTTTTTTCTCTCAAATTATTTAGTATACGTATATATATAGTTTTTATTATTACCTTTTAAAAATTACTTAAGTTATAAAAAATAGACGAATATTTTTTAAGTAAGTTTTTTTTATCATACAAGTCGTCCAACAACAAAAAAGTATTTTAAAAGCACTTCGTATATAATATGATATAAAGAGGCATATATCTCCACCTTATTTGTTCGTGTAGTAAATAGATTTTTTCTCCCTTAATATTTTTTTTACTCCCACGTTACCCCGTTTTTTTCCTCTTAGCCAAAAAAAATCCAATCTGAATACAATATTGTATATGCATTGCATAATAATAATAAAAAAGATTGTTCATTTCATATTTGCTATCTCCACTATGCGGCTTATTTCTGACGTCGACTTTCTTTTTGAAGCCACTGGCCAGTTAGCAGTATCATCTCGCATAATAGTATTAAAGCGTATCTAGTATCTCGACTCCTGCTACCACCACCACCACCACCACTTCTTTTTACAACAATATTCAACTTTTTGTGTTTTCTCTTTTCTTTTGTGTAATATTAATGCATACAAACACATTCACAAACACAAATATATGTACAAACAAACACACACTATTTCTTCTTATTTGTTACATCATATAATATGTGACTAAAGTAGTTTGTGTGTGTGTGTACTGCATTGAAAGTTGGTTTTTCTTAGGCTATTACGGCCACACAGCGAGTTTCAACTTTTCTCGTAAATCTTGATGAGATATCTTGCTTTAGATCCGCTGAACTTGCAATTCCCATATAATATTTGTGAATAAAAGGAAAACACAAGAAGGGCAAGAAAAAAAGTATTTATGTATGTGCATGCATATAAGAAGAGATCAGTAAGAGTAGCAAAGGCAGAGCAATATTCAAGAGGAGAAAAGAAAATTGTAACAAAAAAAACCAACCCACAACAAACGGCCGTCATAGTCATAACATGTAATATTGCGCGCATATACATCCATAATAATAATAATAATAATAAGTAAAATAGGCATGTTTTCTACGTCTACTTCTTCTCATTCTGTACTTAAATACTTATCATCATTTTAGCTTTTGTATTTATTCATACATATGTATACAAACATACAAAGTCACACAGGAGAAGAGAAAAGGAAGAAAAGAAAAAAGAAAGTACTACCATCATCATCGTCATCATTCTAGTCGTCCTCGTCTCTCGTAGTCATTATGGTCCGTTGAAAATGAAAAAAAATATGTAAGAAAGAAAACGTATTCACCAAACAAACCCAGTCATCGTATGTCTTATCCATATATTATATCCTGCTTGTTTCATTTTCAAGCAATCTACCTTTTCCTTTCGTTTTTTTTTCGTGCTAAAAAAACCAAACAAAAAAATATTCAGCAGCAGCAGAAGCAGAAGCTAAGCACAAAACAGACACACAACTTGCTATATGTGTGTGTATTTTTGTGTTGAGTATGCACGTAGACAGAAAAAAAGGCAGAAAACAGGAGAAAAAAAATTCCAGGTACTTCTCTCTTGAAGAAGAAGAAGTAGAAAGAAGGAGATTTAGGAGAGAGAAAAAAAGATTCTTGCTGCTGAACAAGCAAATAGGGCAAAAGAAGTTAAAAAAAGAAAGAAAAAAATGCTGCTACTGCTGTGTTGTTAGTGATGATGATGATGACGATGATGATAGTATGTATGTGTACCTAGTACACACGTAAGATATGTGAGAGTTTTTAAGTTGTTGGGTTAAAAAGAAACAGATTCAGAAAAAAGGACGAATATCATCGTTTTTTTGTAAAAGAAATATACATACAGGCGAGAGAGTAAAAAGAGAAAGTAGTAAGCTTAGCCTTCAGAGTTTTTTTGGTTTGTAAAATTGTGTCTAAAAAGAAGAAGGGAAAAAACGGAGAGTGAGAAAGAAAATAAAGAAAGAGAGAGATGATGGTGATGATACTGCATTGTGTGTGTGTGGATATATGTATGAGGCAATTTTTCTACGTATTTCGTTTGGAAAAAAAGAGAGCGAGAGAAGAAGAAAAAGTGCAAAAAGTATTGCCTACTAGCTACTGGGTTATGCTTATGTGTCTCTTGCTCATTCACCCTTCACCCTTCCTTCCAGGCTTTTCCTATTTTTTCTTGGAGAAAAGCTGGGAAAAAGAAGAAGTGAGAGTAAAAGAGATCGAGGCAGAGAGAGAGAGAGAGAGAGAGCGCGCGAGTATGAGTAAACCAGCAGCACAAGGAGTGACATACACAATACCAAATACATATCACTGCTTACATATAAAGCATACATACACAACTATTATGTAACAGAGAAGAGATCTTTAGGTAGGCAGGTAGGTACATATAATGCCATTTTCAAGTTGAGGAAACGTATACTAAAAAAATACATATTGCTTTCTGGACAAGGTTCAAGCATCCATTCCCTTTAGTGGGAGCATTTAGTAAACCTTCACAACATATTTTTCGTATAATCGTAGTAGAGTAGAGTATAGAGAAAAGAGAAAGAAATATATCGGCGAGAGACAAAGAGATAGAGAGAGAGAGAGGAAAAAGTTCCCATTCATATAAGTAGTAGTAGACTCTTTTCACATGAAATGCATTTTTACTATTACTACTATTACCCTACTATTTCTACTACGACTCTTACTACTACAACTACAACTGCTACACTTCTCAACAAACTTATTACTCTTACAAGTTTACTAGAATGCTCGTGGTCCTCTCTCTCTCTCTCTGAAAATTTTGTTGGAAGTTCAAATAGCTTACTACTACTACAAATACTACTACGTAACTATGTATGTATATGTACATGCTCGTGTGGTGGTGTGTAAATGGGAGAGAGAGAGAGGTTGGTTTTTGGTTGGCAGTGAGAAAGAGGCAGCTAAAAACACACGGGGAATTGTATACACACATATAGACCCAGGAAGACGGGAGATATTTGTCTTTCATTTGATTTACACTCTTCTTATCTTTATGACGTCCCTTTGGCTTCCAACTTATAGAGATCCATTAGCAGGAAAACGAACAAGAAGTGTGTAGTAGTGGTAGCAGTAATAGTAAAAGTGACTGCATGAGACTCTGTGTTCGAGTTTTTTTTTGTGGTTGTGTTTGTAAGTTTTGTGTAGGGGTAAAATACGTGGTAGTAGTAGTAGTAGTAGTTTATTTGTTAGGGAGAGAAGGGAAAAAAACGGAACAGGCAAAAGAAGAAAAAAAAAGTTGTTTGTATCATCAAACATTGGTTTGCAAGCATATATACAATCTTTTCTTCTTCTATTTTCCTTTATTTTTCGGCCCTACTACTACTTGGCTCATTTCAGGTTTGTGTATATGTGTATTTTTTTAAACAAGAAACTCTGATAGTTTCACATTGTAACGCTGTGAAATTGTGTAGAGAATAGACAGAGAGTGAGAGAAAGAGTCAAGTGTGGTAGTTTTCGGTAGAGAAGACATTTTAGACCGCCTGTCTATCTCCTGTAATCGTATCTTACATGCTATAGATTTTCTCTCTCTCTCTCTCTCTCTCTCGCTCGCACACATTCACTCTGGCTGTGTGTTTGTGTTTGTGTACCAAACAACAAAAAAAAGTATGGCATTGTTCAGGGAAGTAGCACAGCAGCTCTTGTACATTTTCTCCCGTATAATTTTCTCCGGTTTTTAAGAGGAGAAAAGGAGCAGAAAGCGACAAAGCGAGGAAAGAAAACGAGACACGCACACACATACACACAGATCGAAAGAGAGCGAGAGAGGCAAACAAGTAAACAAGCAGATGGGTAGCCGTTGCTCTCTCGCAAGCGTACATATACACACAACACACACACTGTTCACATTACCATTATACTATACTTTACGTTAAGTTTTCACGAAAAAAAGATTATATTTAAGGTTAAACAGCAACTACAACTTCTGTGCTTGCTACTTTACACAATGTGATGTACCCAACTGCTTCTTTAGAATAACAAAAGCAAAAAAACTCTAATGTAGGTATACACAAATAATGGATATGAGGAGAGAGGAGAAGAAGGACAAGAAAAAAAATATGAAACGGGAGAAGAATGGAGAATGGAATATGAGTAGAGTAATAATAACAAAGATGATGATGGTGCAGGCAGGCAGACACTACTACACACACACACACACACACACAGCTTTATAAAAATACATACAATTTTATTTTCACATGAGTAAAAATGAAGAAAAAAATGGAATATATATAGGCAACATTTCAAAAAATGATGTTACTATTCTGGTGCAGTGTTTGTTGCTATATAGATAGATAGATAAATACATAGTTGAGTAGTAAGTTAGCAAGGTTCTCATGTTTCTCTCAGACAGTGAGAGTGAGAGAGTAAAAGATTTAAGAAGAAATGGCAATCTTTTTTGGCAAAATTCACACACACAGATGTGCACAAATAAGAGATGATGGTAGTAGTAGTAGAAGTAGTAGTATGAAAGAAAAAAAAGAGAGAAGAAAATGTGAATCTTCTTCTTCGCCTTCTAGGTTGACGTCACACATATTTACGAAGAAAAAAAAATTCCTTTTGCAAGTTTCAGTTTCACTACACAGAAAATGTGTGGAGCGAGAGAGAGAGAGAGAGTAGAAGAAGAAGATAGATATTATCATTGAGCGCTAACCATCCATTCACCACTTTTTTTATCTTCTTTTCGTTTCTTCTTGACTGTGTAGCGTTTTTCTTCACTTCATAATAATAATAATAATAACAGTAATAGCATGGCTGCTGCATGTGATGAGTTGAGCACTCTGAAACATGTGCACATCATCATCACACACACACACACACTATAATAATCGAATAGTAGTATATATTTTTATACAAAATATATATTTTTTTATAAAAAAAACTGAACGGATGATGATATATGTATATAATCTGTAATAAGTACATGGTCACAGGCTGTGTAGGATAATATGGGAGAGAAGAGAAAAAACAAGAATGGAAGATGGAGTCAAGATATCATATCACACACGGGTGTAAGAATATTGTGTCTCTGTGTTATAATACAAGTAGGTACATGAAATAAAATAGACATGAATTTTGTGTAGTTGAACACAGCTCTAGAATGAGTGATGACAGTTTTGGATAGAGGCTTTATCTTTAGAGAGAAAAAATATGTATGGTATTATGTAAGTAATCATTTTGTGTATTGGATAGTAGTGTTAAAAAAAATAATAATGAAAGAAAAGGTTATAAAATTGATTGCAATTTTCGACGTGATTGAAAAAAAAAGAAAAAAGAAGAAGAGAAACTCACGAGAAAAGAAAAAAGTTTTTAAAAAGTATAAACGAGAAGAAGAGCACCGGGCGAGATGAGATTAAAATGTGTGGAAAAGATAGAGTGGAGGAGAGAGAGAGAAAAAAAATATATAAACTTTTCTTTTTCTTAGTCTGGCTGACTGATTGACTACAGCAGAAGTTTGTACTATTATACGAGCTAATATATACAAAATGGTGGCATGCAAACGAGGAGATAGTTTTCTGTATAGTAGCCTACCAAACATAGAGGTACATGTATTGAAAATTGCAATTTCACGTAATAATCTCATCATGATGACACATTGCAACACACATGCTAATCTTTAAAAGCTCTATTTTCTCTTGTGGCAAAACCTATTTTGAAAAAAAAGAACAAGACGATAAAAAAAATTGTTTACCAAACCAGCAAAAGCATATATTTTTTACCTATACACATATTTAAGCTACGAATTATTCATCATCATCGTCGTCGTCTTCACCATTCTGAAAAAAATAAAAAATTAAAAAGTTGTAAAAAAAATTCCCATGCGTTCGTTTTTTTTTACTGAGACTTCTTAATTGTAAAGTTTTGTATGGGTATATACACAACGTGTGCTTTGATATTTATAGCTATATAAATACGACATGTTGTATACCTACTCAACTATCAAACAAGCATGCATTTTTTTTTGTTGATGATGCCATCGTCATTTGAAAACACACACACAAGCAAGCAGCAGCAACACACAAGTAATACTTATTATCAAAATAGATTCACTCACGATTTATAAACTATTTCTATTCTCTATTTTTATTTTGTGGTGATTTCATATTCAAAAAGAGAAGAGATGTTGTTGGTATGGGCATACCTATTATACATTATACATAGTTTGTTTGGTTGGCTTACTGGTTGGTTGGCAGCCTGCAAAGAATTCATTTAAGCATTTTGCTCTTTTCAAACCATAAAACCACAAAAAGGCACTTTTTTTCTTTTTTTAAACGAACAACAAGACTACTGCTACCACCACTACTACTGTATTCACAAGAATATTTAGGTAGTCTTGTGTTCATCATCATCATCATCATCACCACACAGTCATTGCACAGTTCATATTATATACCATAAAAATGATATGATATATCATCCTCATTGTTTATACGAACAACAACAACAACAACAACAACAAGAGTAACAACATCAGCAGCAGCAGAAAACCACCAAAAAAGCCAGAATGATGATGATTTAGCAAAGATTTTTTAAAAAGAGGATGACTACCTCCTTTGACAATGTTGATTAGTTTTTCCTCTTCGACAAAAAAAATTTTTTTGTGGTCCACCAAAAAAGCCAGAACGATGATGATTTAGCAAAGATTTTTTAAAAAGAGGATGACTACCTCCTTTGACAATGTTGATTAGTTTTTCCTCTTCGACAAAAAAAATTTTTTTTGTGGTTACTTTACTTTTCTTGGTTGAGTTGGACTGCAAGTGTAGTAACTAGTAGTCCATAATACTGTGCTACAAGGCAGTGTAGTAGGTATATTAAAAAATTGTCTGTTTTGTGATAAGATAGTTTTATTGATACATATATTATGTCTTCGTCTCTCTATTATATATACATAATAAAATATACCTATATATTATTATAGCTTTCAACTTCAACTTTTATACAAACCATTCTTAGTTTTTTTTGTCTTCGTGTCTTGTTGATATTTTGGTTAGCAAGTATATTAAAAACTTTTTTTTTAGAAAAAAAAGCTTTTAAAAACGTTCCCATCTTTTTTTACGTGCGTGTGCGGTTTTTTTTGTTCAAAATGAAGATGCCACTTAATATATACATTTAAAATAAAATAACAGCCAGTGCAATCGTATACTCCAAGAACTTTAAAAACGTTCCCATCTTTTTTTTACGTGCGTGTGCGGTTTTTTTTGTTCAAAATGAAGATGCCACTTAATATATACATTTAAAATAAAATAACAGCCAGTGCAATCGTATACTCCAAGAACTCTTTAAACAGTTATTTATACAACAAAAGAAACATGGCACAAAATTCATATTAACGTCTTTTTTTTCTTTACAAAAAAATGTATGGTTTGTAATTATTTATTGAATTTTGATTTTTTTTCTTTCTCATTCTTGTGGTTATTCTATTTTGCTGCTGCTGCTGCTGTAATTCTTGCAACGACTTTAGTAGAAAATACCTTCGCAGCTCAGTAACAGCAAGCGGTTTGCCACTACTTACTTGGGTATTTTCTGCAGAATTTTAGCATTATTCCTTTTAACAAATTATTTTCGCCAATGACGCATCATCATCATCATGTATACATGGATTGTAGGTACATGTCTTCCTTTTATAATATATTACAATAGGTAGGTATATTATATTTTTCTCCTAGTAGCATATATACATACATTAGATATATATATATTTTGCTACAATTTTAGTCCTAAATATTTTTTTATACTTTTTACTGATTTGACCACTCTGCATCAAAGCAGGCCATCATAATGACAGAGTAGAAGGGAAAATGCGTGCGATGATTACCTGACATAATCAGGAAAATTGAGAGAGAGAGATGTAGAGAGATTTTTTTGAATACCACCGCTGCTGCTGCTGCTGTTGCTGCAATTTGTTATCTTCTTCTCTTTTTACTACTACGTTGCTGATTGTGATTGCTGCATACACACTACGTAGGTTATACATATTTTTTTGGTATATTACTCAGAAAGACAGCATTATTATCATCATCATCATCATCAGAAAAAAAACACAGAGAGCATCAGGTTTGCTCTTGGTTGGTTTTCGTCCTTACGATTATCATTATCGTTATTATTATTATTAAACGTTTAAAATTGGTCAGCGTAATTACATGTTCGTGGTTTATTCCATCTGATGGAAAACTGTCATCATCAACATCATCATCATCATAATCATCATCATCATCGTCATCTTCTTCTTCCTGAGTATTATCAACCTAAATAATAATAATAATGTAATATACATAATAATATATGCGTGTTATCGCTTTTGTACTCTGCTTTTGTGTCGTGAATGTTTCATGTTCCTTTTTAATGTATTCTGTATGCAATGCATATACATATACACATACCTATGTACATAGATATTTATACCTATAATGTATATGTATATACGTATGTGTATTTTGTTTTTTTATATAATATATTTTATACATAAATACAAAGCAGCATGCACATATTATATATATTATTGTAGCATTCAAAATAAAACATCAAAAAAACATATATACTAACATCATCCGCCACCAACCAAACCAACCAAACCAACCTACTACCAACAACCGCCACTACTACTACCATCATCATCGAAATATATCATCGATCCCTCAAAAAAAATAATACATACTTGGTTTCGTCGTCGCGTTTTTCGTCTCCTATTATCATCATCACATATAAGTAGGTAGTGCATATTATTGTTGTTATTATTATTATCATTATCATCAGCAGAACACTACACACATCCTTTCAAAATAGTATCCATTACAATAATTTTTCTTGGTACTACCATCACCACCACCACAAAACTACAAAACATGCCGTAGTATGTAATACGTAGAAATAAAAGGGGAATGTACTACTTATTATTATGTATCTTTATTTTTATTATTTTTTTTGGAGAAGATATGAACAACCATATTTCTTTCCTTGAAGAGGAAAAAATAAGCGATTTTTCTTTCCTCCTTCGTCTTCTTCTTCAATCACACTACCATATATACACTACTGACTGAGATGAGAATATATATTATATATATATATATCTGTGTGAGCCTTGCTTACGAAAAAATATACATAGCAGAGAGTTTGCGAGAGCAGCAAAAATAAATATCTTCTTCTTCTTCTACTACTTCCACTTGTTTGTGTACTATTTAGTCACACACACACACATATATACAAACATAAGTGCACACACACTCACAAAACTTATCATATTTTATCCTCCTTATTATTATTCACCGTATCAAAAACAGAACGAAAAGAGCAAGCAGTGTGAGTTACCCTTTGCCATAAATATCTTCTTGTTATTCTGAAAGAGTTTGTTTCTCTCTGTGTGTGTGTTTGTATATTATATATTTTTGATGGTACGTTTATCCGTATTTATGATATATGCCAGGGAAAAAAACAAGCAAACACACATAAGCACACTCAGTGCAATGCCACCATGATCATGATGATCATCTTCTTCTTCTCCTACTTGTTCATCATGATGCAATATGGAAACGTTTTTATGGGATAAAAGTTTAAGTAAAAGCGTATAATTTAATGTCGTGTTCTCGCATAAATCATTCATTCCATACTGGTCATTCCATAATCATCCTCATCATCATCATCGTCATCATCGCTACCATGGTCGTGCCGTCCAGCATATACACATAGCACCATATATTATTAGCAGTGCAGTAGTAGTACGTGTGTAAGTAGACACTGTACTTTTCTCACCCGTGTTGTTGTTGTAACAAAATAATAACAGCACACAGCAAGTTATTGTACTAAGATGAGAGGATATTTGGAGGAAAAAAAGGGGAAAATGAGTAAAATAGTTTTTTTTGTTAATGTTATTATTATTATTTATGAAGATATGCACGTACCTACTTCTTTTTCTTTTACTTCTTCTTCTTCTTATTATTATTATTATTAGAAAACAATTTTATTTTGTGCAACTTGTGTTATTCAAGTTGAAAAAAAGGCAAAAAGGAAAAGATGAAGGTGCGAAGAACCAAGAATTTTTCTTTTTTTTAAATATATTTTTTGGTTCCTCCCTTTTCAGAATAAAAAAAATTTACAAGGACTGACTTTAGGTTTAGAGATTATTAGGTAGATAGTTTTAAAAAATAAGCATACATAACGGTAAAAGTATATATACATGCATCATCCTGACAAAAAAACATGATATTATGCTCATATAATACATATATATATACAGGTAAAAAAAATATTTTCAATATATATAGCTAACATAGACTTGTTGATAATCATATTTCCTATAGGTACAAGGCACGGGGTCCAGATATGAGGCGAAGAGGCTGCTCCGTGAAATTAGGCAACTGACAAGCTTACCCATTTCGTAACATGCGTGTTCTCCTCCTTCCTTGGTTGTGGTGATGATGTGAGAGAAGCGATGATGATGATGTGCTTGTTGCGTTTCACGTACGTACTACTACTACTTCTACATCTTCTACTACTACTACTACGCGTTCACGTTCCTCCTTCTTCGTTCGTTCGATTCTCTCGCGTTGGTTCATTCTCTATCTCAGAAAACAAAAAAACAGAACAAAAAGTGAGTGAGTGTTTCTTTTTATTTGCGTTTTTATTCTTCTTCTTGTTCATCTCCTAGTACATATTACACATATTATTATAATACCTATAAAAAAAATATATATATATATGTGTGTACATATATACCTATATAATTCTTTGTCGTCGTGCGTGAGTGAGTAGAAAAAAATATATATAGAAAGAAAGAAGCGTACAAAAATACAAAAACAAAACAAACTTTTTTTTGTACGACCCTTCTTGATCTTTCTTCTCAACCAAGAAATATATACCAAATAATGAATCATCTATACAACAACAACAACAACAACTACTACTACTACTACCATCATCATCTCACCCTCTGTGTTGTGTATTTACCACCAGACTCTACGCTCTACAAGCAAGTCTCAGAGAGAGAAAAAAAACTCAGAACTCAGAAAAAAAAGATGATGATAATAATATGTTGAAAGAGAGGGAGAGTGTGTGTTGTGCAGACAGAAAGAAAACAGAACAGAACACAGTGCAAAAATACTACTACTACTACTACCACAAACGACAGAAAATAAAATTTCAGAAGGGACAAAATAATATTCATTCATTTCAA
>JAHZNC010003446.1:0-13431 GCA_027744095.1 Zhuqinia jingwanae | reverse complement strand
ATAGTAATTGTAACTTTTTTTTACATGTGATGTTGACGTTGTGGGTCTGGATAAAAAATCATTGATATAAATACCTGCATGTACACTAAAAAGTTGATCATGAAAAAATAGGCACGAAAATTTAAATATATGCAACATTAATATTTTTACTTGTGAGTAAAAGTAGAAAAAAACACGGGATTTCACATGTTGCAATATCATTCTGTATCTAAATGTCAATCTTACTTATTGTTGAAGAGATACTCATTATATTTGGTACAACCTTGTTCGTACATTATCAAATCAAGTCTAACATGTAAAATACATAGTATACATACCTAACAATTTTTTCCTCTTCTTTCTCTTCAACTTTTACATCTCAAAATTATCAATGCCATGCAGCAAGAAATAAACTCAATTGTCTTTTCAAGTTTCTTGCATCGTCATTTTTTTTCCAGTGCGATTGTCGGATGAAATGCAAAAAGGGTGTAGTCATTCAAAAGATTTTAATGATACTGCTGGACAAGTCTACGTATGTATGTAAGTGAATCTTCATCTTCAATAAAATATTAGATTGATGATGTCATTATATATACATTTATTTATACAAAAACGAATGAATTTCTAGTTTGTGTACAGTGAATTATCATACAATACACGTTTTTATTTAGGAGAATCGCGTGCATACAGTCCTGCAAGATGAGAGTGCTGAGTTTTCTAGTACAAAAAAGAATGATATTTTTTAATGTGATGATTTTGTGCTTTCGTTTGTAATAATTTTCCTTTTTTGATAATTAATCCTTTCCCTGTCATATTAGAAGGCTTATCAATAGAGTGTGATTGGTTAGAGGTAATGAAAAAGATAAACACTACAACATTTTAAGTTTGATTTAATTAATTTCATCACAATAGTCACTCGCAATAAAATACTCATAATAAATTTTCCCCTTAACCATATTTCATGAATAATATGTATTTATGACTAAACATATTTTCTCCTATCACCTATTCACCAAGCAAGTACATACAACTCCAGGGACAAATTTGAATGATAATATTATTATTATTTATTTCTTATATAATTTTGTTTACACAGTTACACCACCGCATTGCATTATTGTACTGTTGACGGGTGATACCACTGTAACCAGTATGACGACATGTGCGTTGATGCAAATGAGAATTTTATTTATCGACTTGCTCAGTTTGTGACATTACAGAAAGTATGCTTTTTAAAAACCAGAAGAATTTCTGTTTTTAGAAGTCAACGAATTTTGAAACAATCTCACATAAAACGGTTTTGAATATAGCATTGTTGATGGCCTACAATATGCATGTCCAAAATGGGTGTTATGTTACCAAAGGAGATCACAACAATATTTCACATTTTTATAAACATTTTTACGTGTTTACAAAACATGAAATAATGACGATCACATGACAACAACAACATTAATGGTGTTAAGTTGCATGTAACTTGTTATATTTATTAAAATTTAATCTACTTAAATTCACATTTAATGTGAATTTAGGTGTGACTTAAGTAGATCGCGTTGTTCTAACATGTGAAACTACCATAACGTTAACCGATGTGAAATTAATTCTACAATTATTGTAC
The DNA here is from genome assembly GCA_027744095.1 of Zhuqinia jingwanae. NCBI lineage: Eukaryota > Metazoa > Arthropoda > Collembola > Entomobryomorpha > Paronellidae > Zhuqinia > Zhuqinia jingwanae. Next base: position 11,834 of record JAHZNC010003446.1, on the reverse strand, counting down.
ATGCGTAACCTATGATGCGATTTGCATAGCACGTTACGCTGTCCTTAATATTTGCGTACTTTAATCGTTGGTTGTTACTAATTATATAAAAAAGAAAATAAAAAATATTGAAAAAATATCATAGCGTATTATCACTGCAGTCTCTGCGAAGAATAATAAAGTTTGTTCACTCAAATTGTTTGAGGGATAGTGCCTAAATACAACATAGCGATCTAAACGGGCAATGGGCAATGCTCATGTTCATTGTTTTATTAATGTACTACCTCTCACAGACTAGCTTAAATGAAGATTTGGAAAACGAAAAGGAACCCATGCCGAGTTTGCTGGTCCCTGTCCTGTCTTGTCTCCCAGATAAATTTTTACATCTATTTAGTATTCCATGCATTCTGCTTTTAAATTTTGTTGACAACTAGCTTTTTTCGCAGCTCAAGAAAGAGAAATATGTAGAGGATAGCTACAAAATACAAGAATTTGTAGATATAGAGTTAGGACCTTTTTTCTTTAAATTTGAAGTGAAACTAAATATTCTGACCACGAACATATAAAAAAAGAAAACAAGTAAGTTTGCCTTGAAATCCTTGAGTAGCACACAACACAAGAACACACAGCACATATATTTTCCCAGTGTGCAGTTTTTACTTTTTTTTACATTGTATATGTATACATACTTTTCTTAATCAAAGTCACAAATTCTCACTCCCCAAAAAAGACAAGGGACAAAAGACAAGAATAAAAGAGACAGAAAAATAACAGTGTTCATGATATTGTTTCTGCTGATGTTGAAAAGTGACCATGATCATGATCATCATGATCACATCACTATCATCGTGATGATTGTGATGCATTATATAAGAATTTTTCATGGGGAAAAGTCAAGTTAACCACTTGTCGATGTGCATTTTTTATTATTTTGTGATGTTGAGTGTTCAGAGAGCATAATATTTGATACAATCTTATGTATATGTACAAAACAACAACATATTATCCAACAAGGATAGTGTGTGTGTGACACAGGTTTTTGTTGAGCTTTTGAATTAAAATGAAATAAATTCAGGAGTTGTTGTTAGTTGAAAACAAGAAATTCATACGACAAGCTTTATTGTTGGATATAATAGGTATATAGGTATATATAATACATGTAATATCATCTAATGTATTTGAATGTTAGAATATCAACACTCATTTTTATAACGTGATGTGAAGTATAATGTCAGTGATTTGCTTAATAAGAGGATTGTCTCCTCTCACTCAGGTTGTAAGTAACGAGCAATAAAAAAATCATTAGGTGTACACCGATGTATACATACATATACATGCATGCATTATTATTATACGTGCTACGTATTGGGAAATCCTTTAAATTTTAAATTACACCTCTTTGGGGAAAAAACTACGATAGTTTTGTGTCAACAACATAATGTCCGCATATTATATAAGAAATAATAAGAATAATGATTTATAATAAGTATAATACCCGGTTTATGCTAAAGCCCACAATTTTGTTTTGGAAGAAATCCCATCTTTATTACTATCTGTTTGAGAGGAGATTGTGCAAGTGTACCGTAAAATAACAACACACAACAACTGCCTCTCTATGTCCAACTTGTTCAATTGTATATCTTGTCTGTCATCATCATCATCATTCCCCATGAAAATCTCCAAAATTACATAATATACCACTAAAGAATCTTCTTATTCAAAATGCACTCATCTCAGTTGCATTTTATTTGTTTTCATTCCTCTTGATCCTGTGGTTAATGTGTAAACCTTTCCAAAGATAAATAAATTTATATCATAACTTTTTTTTTAGGTATGCGTAAGGAATAAAGACTTTTATGTGTGTTTGAAATGGTGCACCAAGCATATATATGTGTAGGTACATAATAAAGTGATGAGTAAGCTGATCTTGACGATGATCTGACTTGTGCATTGTGTGCACTGTGAATTGAGCGAGCGGGGTAAACCCACATCTTTAATAGCATTTCACAAAATGGAACAGAGACAAAAAAACATGAAATCTTTCTTCTTTGTTCCATTTTTTCTCTCTTTTTATTATTCCTTTCCTGACGCGGAGTCAGGTTCCTATCCTAATTTCATCTCTGAAATATTTTTTATCTGGAGAAGAAGAGTAAAAGGAGAAAAGAGATGGTTGAAATTTATGCTTCAAAAAAAGGACTTGTAGAAACATGTGGGTAAACAATACAATATATACATAAAACAATACAGTTTACATTGTTGTTACACACTCTAATACTACTACTAATAATAATAACTGTTAATCCAAGCTAACTTTCATTAGTTAACTAATTCTCTGTTACTACACCTGTCCATGAATCTTATCACCAAAATCCCCGTATCTTTAATCTCCATACTTTACCCACCTGAAAGAAACCAAGCACATGATGATGATAATTTGAAACCTGCGCTTGTGTCACCATTGTGGTGGCAGAGTGGTGGGCAAGTAATAATGAAGGTAGTGGTAATCTGTGTAATCATGTCCCTATAGTCCCTATAGTCCCTATATATATTCTCCTTTGTTTCGTCTCATCGTTACATCCAAAACACCACGACTACGACGTTGGACGAAAATGAAATTTTCATGTTTTTGGTTGTCAGCGAGTATACCGTTGACTATAGTACATATCACATTATTTTATACATGCCTACTTATAACTAGGCATATTATAATTTATACATATATAGTTTTAACAACAAATAACAGATTTGCTGGTTTAGGTTATATAAGTAGAAAGAAGAGGCAGAAGCGTTTATAAACACACAGAATATAAACTAGGTATAAAAAGAAAAGGAATGGCATTCAGTACGCATTTTCATGAGTGTAGCAGCGTGTCTCTGAATACCATTTTCTGTCTTGCAACAAAGCAATGCAACAATACCAAGAGATCTTCTTCATTTCTTTCCTCCCTTCCAGAAACCATAATAATATATAATATTATGTACTTACATAGTAGTAGCCATAGCATGGCTTATATATGTAGGTATATATACAAAAAAACATTAAACAACATGCCATTAAACAACAACCATTTTTTATTGCCATCTTTAAAGAAAGAGAGAAAGGTAATGTTGAGGGTAAAAAAAATATGCTGCCTTAGTACTCTTTTATATCGTCCTTGTCCACTGTGTGACTATATGCCATACTGTATGTTGTTTATAATATATGTTGTTGTATGTATTATGCGATACTTATATACTTGCGGAGTGTAAACTACAATTAAATTTGGAGAATGCAATTCCAGCTGAAGACTTTTTTTGTCTCCTTTTAAAGGAATTATTGAGTTCATCTTCTTTACATCTGCGTCGTGAGTTGTCCAATATAATGTTGTTGTAGAGTTGTGTAGCGCATTAAACATATTTAGTGTGAATGTGGTGTTGAGTTGTATTCTGTATGGATGAACTCAACATGAGTTGGTTATAGTGAATGAATCTTTTTGTAAAATCATCCTCTCATCATGATGATGATGATGATCAACATCAGTGATTTGACTTGACTTGGGTTTATATTCTTACCTGTAAAAGAATGCTTATGCATAGTTGTAATAATAACAACGTTCGTAAATACAAGATTTGGAAGTCGGTATGGCAAGGTTTATTGTTGGTGATGGCATTGCTTATATTTTTCTAGCTCCTGCTGCTGCTGCTGCTGCCTACTTACTACCTCTCTATTCTTTTATTATTATTTTTCTTTACTGGACTGCATCTCTTGGTCTTAAACTGCATACCTAATCACATCAAAGACACATCTCATTTTGTTGTTTTGTGCATTTTCTTAAGTTAACGACTGATGATACTTATTTTTTTGTGAGAGGGTCCGACTCGAGAGAGAAGACAACAAGAGGGCTGACTGACAGGAAAAAAATGGAACTTTTGAAGCAACTGATTTTGAAAAGGAGTTAAAAGCTGAAGAGTTGTTGGATATATATGTATGTGTAATGTAAATAAGTAATATATATTTAGTATTTTAAGTTGTGTAATAATGATTTTCAGAGAAGAAAGGAGTTGAGAAGGGAGCGAAGAAGTGCGAGAGTGAGAGAGAGAGAGAGAGAGAAAATATGTTTGAATATTATATTGTATGCGGCAAGCCATTGTGAGGAGATCTTAATGCTGGTCTTGTGGTGTATATTATCTTGGTTGTTCTTATTGTTTTGGAGGGATGCTGATGATGGAATTGATGGTGTTTGTTGTGGTTGGTGTATAGTAAGATGGATTTCCATTCCACTATACGATGTACCACCACCACCACCACCACGAAAAAGGACCACGACGACGATGATGACGGACGACGGGATAGAGGAGGATAGAGGTAGATGATGGAAGACGATTAGAACAAGAGATGCATTAAAATACGCCGAAGGCTAACAAGTGGATGGTGGATAGATTGTTGGAAGGAATGAGTTAGTTGAAAAGATTGAAATGGTGATGATGACAATGCCTCTCTTTTTTTTGCTGCTGCTTAGAAAGGCTCCTGCTTGTGCTGTTCCTGATGAGATTGCATTCTACATTCAAGTCACACAAGATGATCTAATGACGAAGAGGAAAAAAACACAGCAGCAACCCAATGAATGAACGGCAAAAAAATATAATATGCTTTTACACCATCAAACAACAATATGAAGAGAAAAAAGTCTATACACTAAACAATTAGAGTTAAGTAGAAATTTTTAGGTTCTCTTCAAGAATGAATGTATGTACGTAATGTGTGTATATGTACATATGTATATACCTACATGCCTATATTGTATATTGTGAAGTTGATTGTTAATACGAATTTTGAAGTACATAATATTTTACAGTGTTGATGAACGTCTCCCAATGTGTATATATAATTTATACATTTGATGATGAGAGACCATACTCATTAAGAAATGTGATGGGTAAAATTACAAGTAGTTTCGGTACATGCTGCTTAGTAATTACAAGAAATAAAATTGCAAGAATCTAAGTTTGGGACAGGTATTTCGATGGGCATGATGTAGATATTTATGGAATGCTAAAATAAAAGTTTGCTGATGAGAAAGGTCGTTCCAGAAGAGAATGAAACTAAGGTAGCACCAACATATATCTGTACAACAACAAAGAAAAGTACAAAGCAAACATGTGTATGTGTACATGTGCAACAATGACAATCCTTGTTGTGGTAGCTTACAATATAATACCCACCAATAATGAATGATGATGGAACGGACTAAAAGTGTACAAGATGTATTTACACATAAAATAAAATGAAGAATTCAAAAAGAGGTGCCAAATACATTTTTTCTGAATATTTTACAAGCTATCCCCAAAGGGTGAAATGTAAGTAGTATTTACATTATAGCTACCAATATATAATCTGCAAGTTGCAGACTGCAACATCATTGATTTCATGTAAACATTAACAACAGTATAATAACAACAATGCAACGGCTGACAAGACATGTATAATATCTGTATACATTGCATTGTTGTTAATTCCCTACAAAAAAGAAGGGAACAAATATTTTTGTACTGCATGAATACTTGTAATAAAATAATGTGACTCACTTTAAAACATGGTTTTGGTTAAATTGTACAAATGGATTTAATGCAAGGCTTCATAAAATCTTGGCCCACATGTTAACTGAGGTTAATTATAATATCAATATCATTTGGAAAGTTCGGTTAATAATGTGCATACGCGAGACGAGGGAAAAAATCAATTTCAAAAAATCAAATTTCCCCTTTTCTAATAAGCACACATGTCACACTTACTTTTAATGTTGTACACGAACATGCATAAATGCGTGATATAAAAGTATAAAGCCAAACTGATTTTTTTTAAACATAATTTTGCTTGATAGATTTTGCTAATTGACCTACATTACTTACTTAAAAACTAAATTGAAACATTTTTAAACGTAGGCATACTTTATTTCTTCAACTTTGCTTTTAAAGCAGAGGATATATACCTTTGTTTGTATTATGCCATATTCCAACTTTTTGGTAAATTATGGATTAAGGTTGACAAGGGATTAAAAAACCTTTCATTAAAGAGCAAACAACGTTTAAAGCCACGTAAATAAAAATATATCAGCTTTGCATGTTTTGTGGCATTAGAATTATTGACTTTGTGTAGGATTGAATGATATGATATATGATTATATGATATTCAATGTTACAACCAAAGGACGACAGGAGGAACATGAAAATAAATACGTGTAGTCATTTTCGTACCAAGAAAAACCTGAATAATATTCTTTGCATGTTGCTCGAGTTCTTTTTTACTATTAAATATAAAAGTTAACGATATCATCATAACATTATATACTTCACAAAAGGGAATGATAGATTTTTCTAACCGATTCACCGATATACAAGTGATAACACAAGGAACAACCAAGAAAAATGATGTTGATAATATATTATATATGAATCTTTTGTACTCATGTACAATATATTTAAAATGTCTGTCCGCCTGCATTTAGGTAAATCACCTGAAGCAAAATTTGAACATGAAATGAACAAGATCAACAACCACCATCATCTTCATCGCAACATCATCAAAAAATTGAAAAGACATGAATGCAGACAGACCTAGAAGCTGAAATGGTTAACCTTCTCATTGAACTGGCGAACTCACACTGTGAAAAAGCACAATATTCGATTGATCTTTCAGGTTGTATTTCAATGATTTTTTGCACGATCCTCTGGTTATTATACTACCAACAAAACCAAATGATTAGCAAGAATTGCCCCGGCAATACTACTACTATGCATTATTACAAAGATCTCTGTATACACAGCTCCGTAATAATTATTATAAAAGGATCCTTCAGTCCGTTGTCCGTTCACTTTCTTTTACTCATCAAACTAATTCAACCGATTTGAACCTAAAGTGCTAAAGTGGCATGCGGATGCAAATGGGTACGGATTTTTCAATCCTTTGTTGATATGCCTTAATCACAATAAAAGTATTCAATCGAAAACCTCCCCCAACCAGTACAAAAAGGGCTAGGGGATTACCCTACTACTCTCATACATTATGGATTTTTCAATCCTTTGTTGATATGCCTTAATCACAATAAAAGTATTCAATCGAAAACCTCCCCCAACCAGTACAAAAAGGGATAGGGGATTACCCTACTACTCTCATACATTACAACTTTCCTTCCTTACAGCGCTATCATGGTTATTACAGGCTTTTTCCTCCTTTTCTGTCAAATGACGCCTTAAGAAAGCCATAATATATTTGTTGATTTACTTGATGATGATGGGTAGCTGAGCTTGTAATCTGGTGACCAGTTCAATGCAATTTTTTTCATGCAAAAAAAAGAAACAAAACCTTTCCTTTTTCTTTCATATTATCCCTTTTCCCAAACGTCAAGTTCAATGAAGCCCAAATCGATTTATGTGTGTTTTTACTCTATAAAAGAGGGTAGAGGATGCGCATACCTTTTGTATATACACCCAACAGCAACGTTTTCATCATTATGGCACCATTTTCCTATTAAGAAACTCAACAGTCAACAGTGGCAAAAAAAAACTTTAGGAAGAAAGGAATAAAAACAACGGTGAAAAAACAATTTAATAATGCTACCTGCGCGCCACAACCAAAACCAACAACAGGAACAGGACGCTTACTTGCTATTAAATTGAATTCGATTCATTTGAATTTATATGACGCGCAAAATTATGGCTGCATATGATTTAATTACAAAATCTCGTAGTTTGCGCAGATACAAACAGAGTGACGACCAAATGTGCGTAATGCAAAATGGACATAGGAATCGATTTCCTTTANGTGACGACCAAATGTGCGTAATGCAAAATGGACGTAGGAATCGATTTCCTTTACATTGATAGCCACACCACCCCGCCGGCGAATAATGAAAATGTAACGAGAATATTATTATTATTATTTTGCTAGTGTATATGGCATGGTTGATTGAAAGCGCACGATTAGCTAAAGACAACTTGATTTTATTATTGGGAGTTTTCTGGTGATGTGTTTGACCTACTACTACTTCCAACACCATCACAACTACTACTGATTATTCACTATTACACATAATCATATAATTTTTTTACTTTACATAAAGCAGTCCGAAACAACATAGTAAAAAATATACCCTGCATCTATGATGATGAATATGATGATGATGATGCTGTGAATAGATATCTACTACTCACGTGTTGACCTTTGAATCCCAGGTGAGTTTTTACTTTATACCTGACATTCTTTTATTCGCCGCACATGACTGCAATTTAAATACATGTAAATTATATGATGTATATCTTATTATGATTTCAATCATGTTGTAAGTAATATAAGTTAATATTCATTTTTTTTATACCAAAGAGCGAACATATAGTATGCATAATACATAAACACTTTATTGTGTTTCCTTTGTTATCTGTGTGTCCTATGTGCATTTACGTGATAAAATTGACCGAATAATATGAAGAAGGACAAAAAAATGCAGAGACGATGAAGACCAAATGAAATGTGTTGAAAGAGATCATCGTGAACTTTTTTTTTGCATTGTAATCACTATTAGACAACTATGTCATCGCTAATCCACATACACAACTTTACAATTTCAGTCAAGTATAAAGTATACCGGCCGAAAAATCACGGTATTAGAAGAAAAAAATTATAAGTATTAGTAAAAAGCATAACAGAAGCAAATAACCAGTATCATATTATCACACAAAAATCAAAACCCGACTTGCTAAATAGTAAAAAGTAGTGTAATAGTAGCACTTATATGTGCATATGGTGTATTTACTATCTACTACGCCGGGTTCATTGCATCATTATGCAAAACAAAACAGGTGTAATATATTCGTGCAAAAAAATTATGCTAGTCAAAACAACTGCCTTTTATGAGATGGTGAAGAAGATTAAGATGATAATCATAATCACACCATCATCGTTTGGGTCTATACTACTATACCAGCTGAAAAAAAATCAAGTGACAATGAAATGTTTACATTATACAAAATGATAATTTATGAACACATAAAATTAAACTTCTTAGGATGAAGAAGAAGAAGAAAAAATTGAATTTATGTGAACCACTTTGCAGCTTAAAAGGGGATCATAATATTCAGCATTCCTTCTACGACGACGCGTTATTTATGGACACGGATTTTAAAACAATATTTCAATAAGAAAAGTCGTTAAGTTAATTGGCTAGATTACATTGCTCATCTCTTATCATTATCATCATCATTATTTTATGACGGATGATTTGTATCGGTTTTTATTTGATGCAGTCGTGTTTTATTGTGGAATTCACAGTAAAGTTTTTTCCTCCTTTGTAAATCGATCTTATACTAGCCACTGATGCATCAAAATTTTAATAAAAAAAACTGCATGTGTCCTTTGAAAATAATTGCGGTAAAAACCTATTGTCAATATTAACAAGCATTTTTTTTGTCCAACAAAAAAAAACAGTAGTCATCAGAAGAAGAGAATAAGAAGAAAAACATTAACAATGGGAAATAAAAAGGATCAATAAATAATGCAATCACATTAAATACTTGTGTTTAAAAAAAATCATATGGCAATTTGGTTAAATGAGGACACGTAAAAAGCTTGTTCTCAGCAGCACTGTTATATGTTATGATTTTGGCATGTTTCTCCGTTTTCTATCTCGACAATGTCCTGCTACAAAAGCTAAAAAAACAAAACAAAAAACGTTAGAGAAACAAAAAAAAAATTTTTTTTGAATTGAACTTACGGGTTTAGCATGTGCTTATTATGTTTTTTAGATTCATACATTTCTTGCACCCATACAACTTTTTCATCTATTGTTCAATTTTAAAAGATTTTGTAGCATTTGAACCCGCTCTGACGCATTCATACTATATACTAAACTACGATACATACTTTACTGTACTGTAATTACATACAAGAAGTAGCAAAAGTAGTAGCCATTTGATCATCATCATGATATTATTTTTATTATATGATGCATCATCAACTTCTAAAGAATTCGCGTGTTTTCTTCGTAAATGGTAAAAACATCTATAGGCAATTATTCGGTAGCTCAATGCGTGCTTCATTCATTCAGCAAGATGATGATGATGACCACCTGATACGAAAAAGGATTTTGATATTCAATATTACTTGTTGTGATTATTATACAACAAAACATCCAAAAAATATATATCCAATATACACATATATCATGTATGTACTTTGTGTTTTGATAAAGTGATAATATCAGTTGTGGGAAGGATTTTATGCTATGGATTTTTTTACTACTTATGTGTGTACATATATTCGTATAAAAAACTGCCAACGTAAAAGCCGAAAAATGATGTTGTTATTTTTTACACATTTGTCTATATGATCTCTTCTAAAAAGTAAACAGTTAGTTTTGGTTGTTGGCTCTGGCTTTTGAGAGATTTTTTGAAGTAGCAAAAAAACGTGTGATGGCAAATGAGGGTGGGCGTGGATGATAGACGGACGGAGAAAAATGTAATCATGTACATCGACAAGGATGATAGATCACGAAATGCTCGTAAAAATGGCGAAAATCAGGGATTATAAAGTCAAAAGACTGTAAGCAGTTTTAATGGTATAAATTATACAATATTTACTACTACTACTACGCATTCTCCTGCAAACATGCGTACTACACATTGTGCATCTGCTTGAAGGTGAAGGTAGGTATTACGTAGAAAATACTGTTCCAGATTGAAATATAAATCGAATAATCGGTCAGCAATTACTTCTCCTTGATTGCGCAACATGTTTATGCTTTTTAGCGGTTGACGATATTGCCACAGATTAAAGAAGAAAATAAGGACCAACTGGCTCCTTAAATGGAATATTGAGTCGATTAAAAATTCAAATTAATCGACATATGTCGTTTTTTTTCATGTTTGGAAATTTTGAAATAATTTCTCTGGAAAATAAAAATGGTATGATCATCATAATATATATTACATGCAATGCATCAAACAACAACATCTCGAGCATGAATGTGGCACAATAATAGTAATTATAATTATTATAAGCATTATTAAATAATAACAGCAGACGTTTACCTTCATGACACAACAGAAAAAATTATAATATAAATTGTGGCAAGTTTTTGGTGTTACTCCTTTTTCCTATTTTCCAAGGAAGGAAGGATCAAACCCTTAACTTTGTCACTGATGCATAACGATTGAGATGAGTGAGGACTTTTGTGCAGTCACTGCATTTATATGTAAAAAAAATCTTCTTCAAACATAACACTCTTCTTGCACCTTCTTCTTGCTCTTTTAAATTTATTTTACAGTCACACTCACTCATTAAATCACATTTTTATTAGACACGGATGATGAAGTCATCGTAATTCAACTTCTTAACAGCTAACTTTTTCACATGTCTTCTCAACTGTACGATTTTATGATCCAGAAAAAAAACTCAATCTTATAGGTCGTAGTGAAGAAAGCAATTATGACACAGGTTTTTTTTCAGTTATTTTTTTTGCGTCATAAAAATATCTTGATGTTGTAAATAATTTTTGCTAATAAACAAAATCGTCATTTTCTCCTTTTACCTTGATTGTTTCAAATTAAAGTCAAGCACATATATACACATCTACTTTTTTATATACGCTTTTATATTTCTCTTTGACATTCACCTGTCCTCATGTGTGTACTGTACACTCGTGTTTATTGCATTTTAATTGGTTGTAAAATGATACACAATCAAGGCAACTTCTGCTCTCTCTCTCTCTCTCTGTGATTATAAGCTTTGCGTTTATTGTACTGGGGAATTTTTATTTTAATGTTTTTTAAGATCATTTATTTTTTTATCCAGTTAAAATAAGTGACTCATAAATTTCTTGAGA
>JAHZNC010003445.1:0-10475 GCA_027744095.1 Zhuqinia jingwanae | reverse complement strand
ATACACTATTATCCACGTAGAGACTCTGGAGCAGCTGCCTGGCGAATGCTGGGTCACTTGCTGTCTCCTCCACGTGATGCTTCAATGTAGCAGCTAAAAGAAAGGGGCTGCTTTTCACTCCAAATACAACTCTTCGGTGTCGGTATATCTTTATTTCCGAACAGGTTGGATCCTTCCACCATACAAAACGAAGAAAATCTCGATGATTTTCAGCCACTGAAATTTGTAGGAAGGCCTTTTTCACATCTGATATCACACCGACTTGGTACCTCCTGAATCTCAAACTCAATCCCGGTATCAGCTCCAGTAAGTTGGGACCCCGTTCCAAACAATCATTATCATTAACGAACAGAACATAACACCTGAAATACACACGTTCAAAATTATGGAGAGTGACATTGTTGCCGCGATCAAATCTTTAAAAACAAATAAACCCAGTGGACATGACAATATTCCTCCTCTTTTCTTCGCAAATTGTGTGGAGGAAATTGTTGTGCCACTTAAAAAAATATTTAATGAAATGTTAAAGCAAGGAGAAATGCCGGAAAGACTGAAAATTGCCAAGATCGTGCCCCTTTACAAAGGCAAAGGGGAGAAATCAAATCTAAAAAGCTATAGGCCAATTTCCATCTTACCAGCATGTGCTAAAATAGTTGAAAAGGTGTTCTACTCAAAAATTATGATGTACTTGGAGGAGAATGATAAAATCGCGGATGAACAACACGGATATCGACATCACAGATCCACGCAAAGTGCAATCACCGTCGTGTCAGACGATATTAAATATGCCACAAATAAGCAACAATTGACAGGTGCAGTGTTCATAGACTTTGAGCAGGCATTTGACAGACTACAGTATAACTCATGTCTCAAAAAAATGCAGACATGTGGCATTGGTGGAAATGTGCTCAAATGGTTTTGTTCATATTTTAGTGATCGTAAAATGTTTTGTGAAAACAAAAATAATAAATCCAAGAATTATAACATGAAACAAGGTACCCCACAAGGGTCGTCCCTCAGTGGTATGGTCTTTTCACTGTACCTAAATGAGATCCCCCAAATGTTTGCTCATGTAAAGTGCGTTTTTTATTGTGACGATTTGATAATGTATGTACATGGAAAAGATCTGAACGAAATAGAACAGAAATTACAGGAGGACTTGGGGAAGCTAGATATCTGGTGTAATGATAATAAGATGAATGTAAACATTGTAAAAACTAAATCAATGCTTTTTAAATCTGTACGAGCAAAACCAAACAGATTGTTAAGTATAAGAATTAAAAATGTAATGGTTGAAAATGTAAAAGAATTTAAATACTTAGGACTAGTGTTAACAGAGACACTTAGTTTTGACTCGCATTACGAGAAAGTTTGTAAGAATATGACTAGTAGGCTTTTTTTTCTGCAGAGATATAAACAAAATTTTACTCCAAAATGGAGACATGTATTTGCAACATCTCTCATTTTATCATTGCTTGACTATTGTCTTCCAGTATGGGGAGACTTAGCTGATACCAAACTCAGAAGAATTAATAGAATAATCTATAGAGTAGCCAGTACAGTTGTTTTGAACAAGCGAGACAAACGAAAAACTTCTAAAATTGATGTGATTGAAAAATTGAACTGGTTAATTTGTCAGGAACGAATTGCTATATATATGCTACACTTTATATTTAAAAATGTGATGCGTAAGTCCTCTCTTAATAAAACACTTATATATTTCCAAAAGAGAGGGAAAACAGAAAGGTCATCCAAACTAGAGAATGACCTGTTAGTCCCTTGCGGAATAACAACAAACATCGGCAGGTCTACCCTTTCTTACAGAGGGATAATAATGTGGAACAAACTTCCAAATTGCATTAAAACTCTGAAATCATTTGGAAATTTTGATACCCAGCTCAGAAGGCATCTTCTTGAGACAAGAGAGGACGACATGTTATATTTTTAAATTAAGTAGCACATGAAATTTACAGTCGTTACAGGAACTTTCGGAGCCAGCCCGTCTACTGACGAGGGGTGTGGGTTGAAAGTATAAATAAATAAATAAATAGTATTGTAAACAATATGGAGAGTATATTTAAGTAATTGAAAATTGTTAAGTTTATTTAGAATAGCCAAAGTAGTTGAATGTAGCTATTTTTATTATAACACGTAACCAGTGACTTGGTCTCAATTCAATTAATTAATTAGTTAGTAATTAATTAAATAACATGAAAAATGATCATCTTCGTTTGTTCGTTTAACATAAAAGTACATGTTGCGTTATATAAACGCGCAACAAAACATCTTTTGTATTTTACACTTAATGCTTTCAAAAGTTAAGATATTAATAATTTATTTTGCAAATTTTATTTTCATGTCATTTCTTATTCTTTACATATGCCAGCTCGTCGACATACACAATCTATGCGGGTTCAACGCTTTTGATTTATAATTATGAGTAATTTAGAGTGCGATATACTTAGCATGTATGTAGGTATTTAAGTACTAACTATTCCAACAAAATACATAAAATACAAACGTGTATCATTAAGAAATTTTCTTTACAGTTGTTGTAGTTGTGGTAGTTCTTAAGTATATGATATAACCAATCAAACTTTTTATTCGCGCACGTAGCTTGATTGCCAGTATAGCTTTAAAAATAAATTTGGCCATTTCTACAATCCAGCGTTTTATTTTTCTGTGATTTTCCATCACAAATACCACAATCGAAGCAGCAAGGCCGACCAATAACACTACAAATATTACCAAAATGTTGCCAGTTAAACTGGTACCGGATGAGTTCAGCTCATTTCCATTTGGTTTTATTGTGCTACTCCCATTTCCGGAAATTTCTGCCAAACTAGTTCTTCGAATTTGGGCTAGGAAATTTAGAAATTTATTCCAGCGAATCAAAATACCCGACTGTTTGTAGCCCCAAAGTTTGTTGGACACTTGCAGGGACGGCGAAATATTGATGTATTGATTGGCAAATGACAAAAAGAATTCGTACTCAAAGGGAATATCCTTGCCAAGATGAATCTCGTCACTAGTTTTAAATAGTCGCAAACGTGCCATCATTTCAATAGCATCCATTTCGGGCAGCAATGCAGCTTTCCTGTCACATGTTTTTAGGTGTTCGAAAATGGACACTTGTTGCATAAAATTTAGCTTATCGCTATTTATGTTCACCCGACTTGGATCAAAAACGTTTTCAATTCCGGCTAATGTTCCATTAACTACCGTTTCGGGTACTAGTTGTGTATGTTGTTGGATAAAACTAATTGTGGGTGAGCAACCGTCATATTCGCAAATGTTGGCAACCTCTGACTGTACAAATGTTGTGGAATAAGAATCCGCTCCGACTACCCCAAATCTGTGCAAATTGATTTGGGAAAAGTTCCCAACTTCAATATCACAAAAGGCACATTGGTTGATGCCCACTGTCCTACTGTAAATGGTAAACTTGTGATCTACCAACTGTGCAAATTGCTCAAAACGAATAATCCCTCGAGGTTGTATCATTTTATCAATGTTATCCCGTTTATATGTGTTGCTGATCACGCAACTTGCTAAAAATACCAATGGCAAACAAAATCTAAATGAAGAATGCTTGAATATCCCATCAGGGAATGGGTTTCCTTGCTCCAAAAGCACTTGAGTGGAATGAAGCATTTCACCAATGACCGAACAGTCCTTTCCAGCAACTCGCAACAACAGGTAGGTGAACACTGGACAAATCCCAAAAAATACTGTGACTATTGCCACCCACATGAGGGGATCAAAACTGGAATAAAGTTCAGAAAAGGGCAAATTCGACTTTGTCACTGGAACACAGCCAATGGTTCGATATCGCTTCGCAGGAAATGATGAAGATAGGGATGTGTTGCTGACGATTTGTAAAGACTTTGTAACGCTCAATGAGGGAAATGTTTCATTCATGCTTGCACTTTTGCATAAATTCTTCGTTGTTTTGTTAAAGGCGTTAATAAGCATTTCATCTACTGCTATGTTAAACAGCACATCTAATGATTTTGCAGATAGACCTGTTGTGAATCTCGTGTAGGGATCATGTATTTTGGATAGCTGACAGTGTAACATATCGTTTTCTGTGTAAACTTTTAGATCATCATCCGAGTCGGCAGCAACAGTTCAAGTAAATTGGGTTGGTGGTTTTTAAATATTGGTAAAACTGGGTTGTTGTATCCTTGTTGCTTGTTAGAAATTGCATCTCAAATGGACGTAATCTGAGATTAACAACTGCCAAGATTTGTGACTCGTGGTGCCCGTTCTTGTTCACAAAATGGACAATGAAAACATTTGGATTGGGAAGTGTGCGGTAATTCTTCTGCGATATACTTTACCCATTCCTCAATGATTGGAAATAGGGGCAACGTGTCCAATTGAGTTATAATCAGATAGTTTAGTACTGGTGCAGTAGGGGTGGTTGTCAAGCCAGGTGCTACATCCAAGTCGTGTAACTTGTGCGGATTTTCCCAGTGCCAGTGACGAAATTGGTCAATTTGGAGAAAATGGTTAAATTTATTGAAGGATGGGTAAGAATGGAGAAGGAGCTCAATGTGAGCTTCACACTTGAATTGACGTATTTGAACTGCAAACTTGACAAAGTTTATTTCGCTACAAAGTCCGTAAAAGAATTCACGCCAGTTTCGGTGTACAAGTCCGCCATATAAAAACACTGATCTGGCGCATTGGAAAGCTTCTGGAGTGGAGGAAGAAAGTGTTTTTGATGTAAAATTTTCATAAATATTTCCATACCAGTCAACTACTGCGTTTGAGTTGGGCACGGATACAAATCCGTTAGCCTCGTCATGCTCTCCAACATCCAGTATCTTGATTTTGGTGGGTAGCATATTTGGATGTTTCTACTACTGCGTTTGAGTTGGGCACGGATACAAATCCGTTAGCCTCGTCATGCTCTCCAACATCCAGTATCTTGATTTTGGTGGGTAGCATATTTGGATGTTTTATGATTGAGGGAAATCTTAGCTCACCAAGGTTGACGTCGTCGTTCTGTAATGTAATCATTATCAGACATTCATTCAAGTTTTCAAAGTTTGCGTTTAACTCTTTTAGCCAAGAACTTTGGGATTTGGTCTCAATTGACCCTGCACATGCTATCAGTGTCGAAATATACCCACACAGAAGATGATTAAAAATACGCATCATTTTATTTTGAAAATACCTATGTAAACTTTTTAACAATAAGAAACGTTTAATTGGTGGAAATTTTCAAATAACTTGATGATATATTTGATGTTGTACTTGTTCAATTCTATTGACGACGAGAGACTCTCGAGAGAATAAAGGTTTGGGTTCAGGAATTTTTTTCTCAAAAAATATCCAATTATTTCCGATTTATTACAAATATTATTTTCATGTACGCTAGCTTGATTTACTGGACCACTATATGGATTGATAATATTCCAAGGCCCATGGTTCCTACCTGAAAAATCCTTAATGTTTGTTAAGATAACTAAACGTTTATTATAGATAGCTTCTGAATATATATTTTTTAGGTTGTTTTGAAAATAAACACTTGGTAGAAACCTGTGCTAAAATATTGGGTTTAATCATATTTAATATGTATGTTTTATATTTATGTAGTCGTGATAAAATATTACTAGTTGCGAGCTCAAATAATATTTTTGGTTGCCACTTTACAATCGCTATAATATAACAACAAGTTTGTGCCATAATATGATGCTTTACGTATTAGCCATTAGCACATACTTTGTCATATTGTCTTCATTGCAGAACTTTAAATAATTACTTTAGAAGAGTACCTACATGCATACAAAATTTATATATTTGGCTTGGGTACTTTTTGAACCAGCTCCGTGTTTATTGAACAGTCCAAATCACCAAATGACAGGTAATTTACACGGCTTTTTTATTATTATTTTTTATCATTATACAAAGCGTTGCTTATGTAACAAAAGGTGCCATGGAATTTAACATACTTCTGACCTTATACTGCTTGACTATACATCCGACTTTGATCAATATAACCTTCGCATAATCATATTATCTACGGGTGATGATGAAAGTAATATAGCTTTCCCCAACTACATCGACAACAATAATTAATTATCTTAAAAATTAACAATATCATTTGTAAACACTTACATAAAAAATACTTCAAATATATTTTTTGAAATATAATTTTTTTCCCAATTTTGAAATATTTATTGACAATTGACAACTATTTATCATAGTGCTGGTCCGTGTGGAAATACTAATATTCTTTTATACAATTAATTTAGGAGATATTATTACGTGATCTTAATTTAAAAATGTCCTTTAAGACACGGCAAATTGAGTATACGCCACTGTGTAATACACGACATGTCTTTGAGCGCCAGAATAAATGAAGTATATGAGATTTTATAACTCTGAATGAGTTGACCAATTTTACAACAAGCTCTAGTGAAAAGCAAGTCAAGGGAAAAACTAGGGTTACAAGAAATAAAACAAAAACAGCACTGATATTTCCTTGCAAACTTGCTGGCTGGAATTTGAGCTCATTTGGATAATCATTAAGCATCCCCTTTTTAGCATAAGACTTTGACCAATAACTTTTGAAATACTGCATAATGCCAGAATTATCAAAGGCTCTCATTCGAAGATAAACCTTTCGAGGTATCCTACCCACAAAGGTAATTGCTTCTTGGGTTCCACTCAGCGGCACCTTGATGAATGACAAGGGACGTTGGTTGGTCCGATTCATAAATATGGAATACTTGACATTATAGCTCGTCTTCAAATGCAATGCTTCTCTTTCCAGAATAATCACTGCCAATTTAGTTGTCGGGCATTGCCACAACATTTCCATCGGAGCTTTGAAGTTCGTGGTAACCATTCGTGTGTTTTTCAAAATGAATTGATCTGCGGGACTCAAATGATCTTGTATGACTTCTTTCATTGCGCATGCATCATTCCTGTTGAACCAAATGAAAAAAAAACATTCAAAAATGAATACGGTCTGTTTATTGTTTTGGGTACTTACCTTATTTGCCATATCCACATGTTGACCCGAAAATAATTCCATAATTCTGAATATGCATGCGCAGGTTCAGAACTGTCAAGGTTAGTTGATCTGATGAGATGAACGCAATTAGCTCCAGGTATACCACAATGGGAACATGATATAATCCTGTTAGTTTCCTGCTTACGGCGTAATCCGGTGTACCGTAGTGAATCAAACAGGGTGCCGGAATATAGTTCATATGACTGATTTATCATTTGAACGACGTCTGAAAAAACAGTGGAGCGACTGGGGCTGACCAACCTTTCGATATTTTCTCGTTTGTAAGCGCTGCTCAGCACAGTGGCCATCAACATGGCTGCCGCCCCAGTTATTCTTAGAGCAGGAATGTTCACCTCCCTCCAACCCAATATACTTTTCTCCAAAAGATTGCCGATGCATCCTAGGAAAACAGTGGACAAGTTTGAGAGGAAAACCCTGGGTTCCCAACTCAAAATTTTGGGGGCGCTGCTGGCTAAATTGTCGGATTCGGTTAAGAGTGCGGTATACATAACAGGCAAATATATTAGCATGACAGCAAGGATCCCGCACCATGAGACCAGATCATACGACGACACGAGTTCATTGTAAGCGGTTGTTCCATTCCTCAAATGTCCACATGCTACGGCAACCAAATATTTTTGGTGTACCGGAAAATGTGCGGGAATTTTTAGAGGAAGTGGCTCCGTGTAAATAGCGGGATAGTAATACCATTCAGGACCATTTTTCTCTAGGCATAAGCAGTTTTCTGGCTCTCTGGAAACACACAAAAGGGGGCAGTTTTGAAACTCGCCAACAATTGGAATGTGTCGATATGATGCGTTTCCCATGAGATAGTAGGCCACCTCATTTTGTGCAATTTTACTCAACTCCAACCCAAACTGATCCCTTTCATCACCATCAAACAACTGCACATTTAATGGAATAAAACGCCAAGACTCGTCGTAATACAAAGAGGGAAAGCCGAAAATATTCCACATTACATCATCCGTCCTTTGAGTTATCCCTTCAATCTTGGCATTCAACCCATTTAAAGTTTCGGTTACTTTGTTGCTCAAAGGAAGGAAAGCAGGCAATTGGGGTGCTCCACCATCACCACGACAATTTCGGCACATGTGCTCCACTCCGGTTATAGCGACAAGTTGGTTTTGTTCGTCCACAACTGGAACGACCCATTGAAATAATTCCCAAAATAATAAAGGGGCTAAATAGCTGTAGCCCATATTAATTAGCTGAATGCTCATGAACCAGTTCCATTTTGAATCAAATCTTTCGTCTGCGACCAACACGTCATATATCCATCTTGTCGTAAATGCACACTTGCGATGGAAATATCTCACCTGGTTTTGGAGTAAACTTTCATTATAGTGGGGGCGGTTCCAAAACTCTGCGTTAAAATTAAGTACGGCTGTCCAAAACAAGGAATATTCATTCATGACATAAGATTCAATGTTGTGAGTGGTGGCGTCTTTAAGACTTTTCCGGGAAGGAGGGAAAAGGTGAATATGGGCTTCGCAATGCCAGGTGTGTGCACGCATTTGACGATGATATTGTGAAAGTGCGATGCCATGCATGTCCAATAAAGCAAGAGTCCCGTTTTGTAAAACGAGGTTAGTTATTTCATGTGGCACATAATACACAGACTTGCTTGAAATAAAAGTGTCAAATCTTGTCAAGATTACTGACATTGTCGTGGTAAATGGAGTGACATCAACGCCTTGAAAGTTGTGAATGTGCACGAGACATTCTGAGAAAGTGTTGATGTGATCATTAAAGTTTGTTGGAATATTGTTGTATTCCCAGGATTCCCCATTTGCAGTTTCGTTAGCGTACAATGCGTCGTAGTTAATTTCTTGACAGGTGGATTTGCAAGAAAATGAACAAAGTAGTGCGAATAAATAGCATCCCCGAATAATCAATCCCATATTTTAAGTTGATGTATAAAACAAATATGAATATAAAAAAGAGTTGGGACTTGTTCGTTGGGAATATTGCTTTTTTAATAAACTAGATATTGTATGAGGTTTAGACTATAAACTGAAAAAACTTCACCGGTATTTGTTATCAAGAGTAAGAACTAAAATGGTGTTATGCTATTGCCAAATTTAATGGAAAGGGTCAATATAACAACCTAGCTACATTTTCTCACCACAATCAGAACACAACTTTCCCAACGTGAGTTCAAAAACATGTTTGCTTGTTATTTGCTAAATTAAAAGGTTTTTTATATGAATGGCTGCAATAAGCCACCCAACATTTCCCAATAAAATTTATCCGGGATAATCTTAAGCCTGGAAAACTTTATTGGTATTCTTGTCCTAATGTATTCATTTTTGTGGGGGACTACTTTCTCATTAACTCATACACATACATTTGACCACCAATAAAATTCCTACAATTTTTCCTCATTTTTTTCAGATAACATAGATTCATTGCGTGCATACGTGTATCCCTAACGTAAGTAACATTACTATAACTATGAGCAGGGGTAAATATTTTTATTACGTTTATTTAAGGAATTACAACAAGTTATCCCAATTACTAATTACGCGGGTGGGAACAAAAACCTGAGAACCAGGTGTTCAAGTCAACAAACGTTGTCCAGCATATTTAAATATCCGTCCGGGAATCGGAAAACTACTATGAGTGAAGTTTACATGGTAAAACTATCCACGGTAAGTTCCCTTCCGGCAAAGGTTCATCAAATAAATTCCTTTGACTGAGAAAATGTTCGCGAGTAGCACAGTCGCGACTAGTCGTAGAAAACCCGGAACGCCTATTATCTCAATTGCTACTTTTAATTACCTACATTTGCTATAATAGTGAGGTACTCATAGTTATACTCTTTAGTTTTTTTACATATAATTACATTCTCTCAATAAAGTACCTCCCAAAGGTATTTAAACATCATAAATAAAACGAACAACGATTTGTTAAATATTTTGATATTAAATGAGAGCCCTGACCGGTTTGTGTAAACGGGGCCCGTTCGGGTATAGTTAAACCCGATTTTAAACGAAACATTCTATGCAAAAAGCCATACATACATATAAAAGAAATAAAGTTTTATCTTTATCCAAATATTTCAAAAGTGATATGCTAAACATTTGGTAAATTTAAAAATATTGGCGGCTGACATATTGACTTTATATTCGCAATCAGGATGCCCCATTCCTAATATGTAAAAGTATAATTTGGTATAACCATTTATAACGTGAAGGTATAAATGGTTACGCGGGTTTAGATCTGAGGGTGTAGGTCTGAGGGGATATGACGGTGTAGATGTAAAGAGTTATAAGCGTGTAGATCTGAGGGGATATGAGGGTGAAGTTCTGAGGGGATATAAGGGTGAAGTTCTGAGGGGATATGAGGGTGAAGTTCTGAGGGGATATGAGGGTGAAGTTCTGAGGGGATATGAGGGTGAAGTTCTGAGGGGATATGAGGGTGA
>JAHZNC010003444.1:0-20560 GCA_027744095.1 Zhuqinia jingwanae | reverse complement strand
GCGGGGTAAGGGGAGAAATGGTTTGCAAATTTTCATGTTTTACTATGTTAACATCGGTTAAAGTTTTTACGTGGTTTAAAATATGGAGGTGCGTTGACGGGTCGAAATTAAAAGGTTATTGTTATTTGTCAGGCCGACCTAGAAATGGACATGTGTAGCAAAATAACGTTGCTCGGGTTGCTTGGCTACCCAAGTCGATAAAATATTTATGAATAAACATTGCTGAAAACCAATCCACCGAAGGCATCTCTAAAATTATTTCTGACTGATTTCTTTAAAACGTAACCGTATGAAGTAAATGTTAACCAATACCATTAATCGAATAACTTCGCTCTTGCCTGGTTTCAGTTTTTTCGGGTACATCTCATGCAATTCCTTGACGAACCAAATTAGATTAAACTTTGAGTAAATTCAAGTCAATGCAGTTTGTTGCAGACCTCAATTGACAGATTATTCTTCATCTCGGCTGTGACGATGTTCATCTAGGAAATCTCGGTTTGGTTGAATGTTGAATCATGGGGCGTATACTGCTACTTTTGCTACAAATCGTATTAATCGGTTCAATTCAAATGTTCTTAGTACATGCATCGGACATAGTACTTCATATTTCATATACATAAATCCGGTTTAGTATTTCATTAAAGCAATGGCAACCTGATAGCAATTTACCCTCGTAGTGTTGCAGAATAATCTTAAACGTAGACCATATCTAAATTCTTCCGTTTTAGTCAAGTATAGGATCGTCTATCGGGTTGAAACGTAGGCTAATCCAAAACAAAGAAGTTGTTATCTTCGTTTGATATACCATGAAGGCAAGTCTTTAAAATGTCTTCTCCTATTACCCCTGACTGACTAGCGTTCTGTGATCTCCACCTTATAACAACACTACATCACATCGTCTTTTAAGAAAAGAATTGAATCGATTCCAATGTCTAGAATCTTTAGTCTATCTGGTGCACACAAAATTCATGTGAAGAAAGCAATGCAAAGAATATTTTAAAGCCTGTTTTTTGTCAATAAATAATTCGGATCCGGTTTTGATAGACGAATTGAGCATATCATGACGTATTTAATACGGACTTCCTGGTGAGGATTTAGTATAGTTACATATTCAATTTATTTAAAAATTGGTTTCCGGAAACCACAAGTTTTATATATGGGCACTAGTTTACCGAGACCCCGTAGCAGAGTTCCATTCTGCAAAGTTTGAATCATGTTGAAGGTAGAATCTCATCTGAATTTAAAGAGATGTTGTCTCGTTGCACGTCTAGGCTAGAGTAATGCCCTTCATATTAATGCGACATACCTAATGGCGATTCTTCATCGCTTCTTTCTTTGTAGCAAAAATTGTTGAGCAGTTTATTGTATACACTGCGACTGGAACCTTAGTCGTTTCCGAACTGTGTACCTTATGGGGATTCCGTGTGTCGGAATAATGAATGGCTGGCGGTTCATTCTCTTGTGTATCTGTTAATCTGTATATGGTTTACTTACCGTACTTACTTGGTTTTGGTTCACTCACAAAGGTACCTATTCCATCGGGTTCTTTACAATTCCAAGTGTTTAGTAAAATTATATGCTGCCGCTAATTTGTTAATCTGTATATGGTTTACTTACCGTACTTACTTGGTTTTGGTTCACTCACAAAGGTACCTATTCCATCGGGTTCTTTACAATTCCAAGTGTTTAGTAAAATTATCGCTAATGCAGCCTTCGGTAGACTATACGATTCTAATACTTATCCCGCTAGTAGATCGGTATTATAAACGCTAAACTGCTGAGTGAAGCGGTAATGTTTAGCCGATACATAAATATCGTTATCCGAAACAAAAAATGACCCGATATCAAAACAAATATCGGTACCGCTGATATCTAAGTTCGATTACATCCAAACAGAAATAAGATACGACAATATATACAAATTTAAATAACGATTATCGATACCGCGTGTAGTACACAATGTTTTTTAACGGTATCACACATATTTAAGAATCAATATGTCAAAAAAATATACCAATACCGGCAATAACACGTACAAATATCGATGCCTCAAATATTTCAAAATCCAGTACATCAGATATTTGAAAGCTAATATCGACCATTAAATTAAGGCAAATACTTCACCAGTTACCGCGGCATTTGTATAACAAAACCGGAAGCTTAGAGCGCATGTAAAAATCTGGTTCAACAAGAGGCGTCCCCGCCAATCAGGAAAATATCTGGTCCGACGGTCTGCGAGTACTGAGTACCTGAAATATGTCAGCAAAAAGTGGTTTCTTGTATTCCTGCTAATGATGGTACCGATATTACATTTTTCATTGTATTGTAATATAAGTGTCATTCTTCCAAGTCCATTTTTATCCCCACGTGTCCCAAGACCTCAATCAGGAAAATATCTGGTCCGACGGTCTGCGAGTACTGAGTACCTGAAATATGTCAGCAAAAAGTGGTTTCTTGTATTCCTGCTAATGATGGTACCGATACGATATTACATTTTTCATTGTATTGTAATATAAGTGTCATTCTTCCAAGTCCATTTTTATCCCCACGTGTCCCAAGACCGGCTTACATAAGGGATTCAAACTATTTTTCTATTTCATTTAATCTATCCTTTTATCATTAAACTTTAAAACAAAACGGAAAGCTGGCTTCAAAAGTTGGATTGATAAGTCTTTCAAAGATTTTGGTGGTCATTTTAGAGTTTTAAAGAAGTCAATATAGCAGCTTCTACATTGATTTGTTTGTTTTGTTTCTAACAGGTTTATGGACTCGGAGGTGGAATTGTATGAATCAATTCAGGAGCTGCACTGCGCTGGCGACGATGCCAGAATTGTATAATTTGGCGGTGAACCTGAACCTCTCCTCGACCTTATTGGGATGTTTATCCCATGAAAACGCTGATGTATCTTGTTCAGTGTTAAATTTGCTGCAAGAACTGACTGATCTCGACACCGTACATGAGACAGAGGGAGAAACAGCTGTGTTCATCGATAATCTCATTGATCAACAAGGTATTTCCTTGCTGACCCAGAATTTGGACAGACTGGATGAAGCTAACAAAGATGAATTCGACGGTGTCCACAACACGCTTTCCATTTTTGAAAATCTGTTTGAGCTGCGTCGTAGTCTTTGTCCTCAAGCTGGGCAAAATGTAAGCGACTATTTATTCATTTGTTTTAATGACTTTTGAGATCACGTCACAACCACATGTTTGACAGTTCTATCTAATTATTATGGATAATTTTGTGTCCCATCTAAATAGGGACTGTTACAATGGCTGCTGAAACGCATTAAAGCTCGAATGCCATTTGACGGAAACAAGCTGTATGCTGCAGAAATGCTTGCCATTTTACTCCAAGATACTCAAGAGAACAGGGTCAAGTTGGGGGAAGTGGATGGGATTGATATTCTTCTCCAACAGTTGGCTGCTTACAAACGTCATGACCCTGGTTCCAATGAGGAGGCGGAATATATGGAAAATCTGTTCAATTGCATGTGTTCAGCACTAATGCATGGATCAAACAGAGACAAGTTTTTGAAGGGGGAAGGTCCTCAGCTGATGAACCTTATGTTGAGGTGAATATAGATTTTGCTCATTTTTTAAATTTAATTTAATGTGCCAAATTATCATTTATCATCCCATTACTCGTACGATTTATGATGCATGATCATCATCCTTATATACCTTTTTTTTTTTTTTTTTTAAACATGCAAATAAAAATTGCCATTGCTGTTTTTATATGAAAAATGTTTTATTTTTGTGTTCACAGGGAAAAAAAGCAATCTAGAAGTGGTGCCTTAAAAGTCTTGGATCACGCAGTGTCAGGTCCTGAAGGTACATCCAACGCCAACAAAGTCGTAGAGATACTTGGTCTCCGCACCTTATTCCCCTTATTCATGAAGACTCCAAAGAAAGCCAAGCGTAAAGGTCTAAGTGCATTGGAACACGAAGAGCACGTAGTGTCTATCATCGCTGGAATACTACAACATACCACAGGCCCCACCCGCAACAGAGTCCTCATGAAATTCGAGGAAAACGACTTTGAAAAGGTGGAGCGTCTGGGGGAACTACATTTCAAGTACCTGGAAAAAGTGAACATTGTGGACCAGAGTATCCTGGATGAAATCCGCGCTGATGGAGAGCAGCCAGATCAAGATGAAATCTATTTGAGGAGGCTGGAACACGGCTTGTTCACCCTGCAGCTGATAGACTACATCATTATAGAATGTTGCGTGTCTCAACCTAAAGTGAAAGAAAGACTGAAAAATATTATCCAATTGCGGAGGGGATCGATGGACACTATAAAAGACATTGTTAGAGAATACGCCAACAATCTGGGTGAAGAAAACAAAGAGTGGAGGGGAAGACAACAGGAAAACATTAAACTCCTCTTGGAACAGTTTTGAGGTACGTGTTACGTTTAAAAGTGTTCGCCTTCTTTTAATCTTAGTAAAGATAAGCCACAAAATTATTACACTCAGAAAGAAGCCATGTTTAAAAAAAACTGTTAGTATTTTGCTGCTGAATTTGGCGTTACACCGACAGATCAAACAATTGTTTTTGTAGACGAATTTTGTACTTTGTTATTTTAGCTGTTATTATATTTTCCATTCTCGTACTTTCATAATTTAAATTTATACTTACTATTCATGGAGTACAAAAAAAATCATAATGAAAATTCATGATAAATATGATGATGGTGCATTATGTCAGAATAAAAACAAGACTTTTTTGTATATCAGTTGTTCCAACAGCTGAAAATTCAAAATCTCAAGTTTTACTATCGTCAATTTCATAAATTATAATTGGCTCGACAGATTCACTTTCCCAGTAATTAAGGTTAGCATGTACTAAAACTATATTTTCGAACATCATAATACATGTATATGTAGTACTCCTGCTCGTGTGGTAATATTCAAAAACAAATATTTATTAACGACGTCATTTTGCACACTAGTGCCATCCCTTCCCAATTTTCTCTACCAAAAACATGCTGATGTTCTCCTCAATCCAGAACATTCTATATACACGCTTTACATGTAAAATAGCGTCAAAACGCATCTTTTAAATGGTCATTTTTCATGGACCCTGGATGTCCCCACCTGAAAACCACTATTTTTCCATGATTCTCAGACGCTTTCTCTATATATTAGAACATCCGCCATCTCCATTCGAACTATATTTAACCCCCCATTAATTTTCAAATAATTTCTACTACACGGGCGAGAATTAAACAATATGGCGGCTGCTAATAAGAAATACACGTAGACAATGGATTCCATATTTTCTTTGGCGATTTTACATGAAAACACTTGAATTTTCCGGCATATTTTCATAGAAATTCATAGCGTTTCATAGTTTCTTGGATTCTGGGCATATTTGGGGCGTAAATTTTGAAAAAATGAATAGTTTTTCATAAAAATTTAAGCATTTTCCTTTATAAATTTCCCAACTACGGCTCTTTTTTGCCACATCATCCCATCGCATCACAGCCATTTTAGTAGGAAAATCAGGCTTCGTTGTAGTTGTTTGAGCTTTTTTTAACGCTATGTTCGTGTTTGCTGTGGTGGTGGTGCTGCTGCTGCACAGAAGCGAGGGTATGAGAAGAGCACAAGTAGTTTGCTGAACACCACCTTCAATAGGGGGATTTGCCGTGAACGTTGTAGAATTTGTAGCTTGTGCTTTGCATTGGAATGATAGGGAAAAAAATCTGAAAGGCGAAATGGCCGTTGTATGTGTAGATAGGTATGAGTAGGACATACGGCCCCATGCTAAAGTAAAGTGTTGGGATTAGTATTGAGAGTATGAGCGAGGATTGTCCTTGTAGTAATAGACTAGGTAGAGTGAGAGAAGACGGAGAGAAGTGTGAACGTGAAGTGGTGAGTCCACCATGAGCAGTAAAAATATTTCGTTTTTTGGAAAGTTAAAAATTATGCATTAATAATTAGTATAGTTAATGGAGTGAATTCAAATAAGATAAAGGGTTAAACATGTCCTCAAGGGAGAGTTCCATGAGTTCTCGAGACTCTTCACTGAGTCCCCCACCCAAAAAACAGGCAAAACATAAATCTTCAAAAGGTGGTTCAAAACTTAAGGATATCGTTGATAGTGCCAGTGATGACGAAGTTCATGACAGTAATAAAAACAATAGTCACAATTCCTCCAAATTGCTGAGTGGTAGTGGAAGTGAGGATCATAGTGGGGGGAGCAGTGGAGCTAGTGGTTCAGAATCTGAGTCGGGTTCAGAACATAGTGAAGAAGAAAAGGAAGAGGAGGAGGACGATGATGGGGAAAGATCCCGACATTCTAGTGAGGATGATGAGGATATCATTGAGGATGAAGAAAGGAAATCTAGGTCGTCTAGGTCAAGAAGTAGAAGCGCGTCAGGGAGTGGTAGCCCTGGGTCCAGATCTGCGTCGGGGTCTAGTCGATCAGGCTCTGGAAGTGGAAGGTATTTTTTTGCATAGAAAATAAAATCATGCATGTAAACACTACCGGCTTTTAAGTTTTCTTTGTTTTGATTTACATTTATTAAGAAAATACGTGTGACAGTTGGAAAATGTTCATTTTTAGGATTAGAGTTGTGATTTAATTTTCTTTAAAGTGCAATTATTACAAAGATTTGGAGTTCTTAAACTTGGAAAGTAGTGGTATTCAAATTAATCAGCTGTCTACTTTACAGTTTACCTCTTTTTATAACTATTTATTCAGTTTTTAGTATTTTTGTAATTTTAGTTATCTTCCAAAGTGTGACTTGCGTATGATCGCAGTATTCGCAGATGCAACTTTTTTTAAACTTCAAACTGTCAAACTTCAAGTTAGATTTGAAAACAGGTGATTATCATGTGATCATGGATAATATCACGTGCTTTTTTTATGTTTACAGTTTTATACAATATTCATTTTTTGATATTACCTGTAACTGTGATAAATGATAAACTGCAATTTGTTTTTTTGTTTAAACACTTCATATTTGAAACAGAAAACTTACGACGAGCACTCACTTTCAAATAACATTCTAAATGATTTTTTTTATTCCAAAAAGGAAAGTTTTGTAGTATTTTGAATAAAAAAACACACCAAATAACTGCATTTAGTTTAAATTGTATTGTATAAAGCAAAATTCTCCAGAATGAACAATTAAGTGTTCAATAACGATTGGTCATTGAATGTAAATCAAGAAAACAAAACTTAAATCTGTTTTTTTCTCTACCTCACTACTACCAATTTGGCATTTTCATAATAATTTCTACCAGTCCCCCCTCTAACTCAAACATATTATGTGTAACTTTTTACATGAATAGCGACGACGATGAAAACTCCCAAGACAAAAAGGTATGGGAGAAGAATCCCGAAATGTATGGTATTCGAAGGTCCAATCGTAAGCGTCCGAGCACTGAATCCAAACCTCCCAAATTAGTTGCCCAAGTCAATAATAAATCTAGCAAGAAGACTTTGTCCCCTTCCAAGAAATCTTCAACTGGAGGAGGATCCTCTAGAAAACGTAAGATCTCATCAGACGAGGATGACGAACAGAGTTCTTCCGACGAAGAAGTGACAAGGTATATTTTTTATTTATAAAATACACTACGGCTCTCTTTATTTTTTCATACTTTTCATAATTTCCCAGATCAAGAAGCATCTCAATAATGCATTATAAATCAATCTCGTTTTTATGTATTTTGAAAAAATTAAGAACTGTTCGAAGTCGCAATAAGGTGGTTAGCTATAAAGAAGACGGCAGTGATGACGATGCGGATCTTATGACGGATAATGACGAAGATGAAACTAGTAAAGAGGAACCAGAGGAAGAGGAGCATTTAGATACGATTGAGAAAATTATAGAGTCAAGAGAGGCAAAGAAAGGAGGTTAGCTTTTTACTGCGATTATTTGTCAAATACACGGTGGATGTTGATTTAACAAAAAAGATTTTTAATAATAATAATAATAGCATCTGGCCCTGATACCACTGTCTACGCAATTGAGGAAAAAGGGGATCCGAATGTTACCCTCCCTGACGACACTGAAATAGAGCGACAATTTCTTATCAAATGGACCGGTTTAGCCCACGCACATAACACATGGGAATCTTTCGATACGCTACAAGAGAAAAGAGTGAAGGGCCTCAAAAAGCTTGATAATTTTTGTAAGAAGGAGGATGAGCACAGAAGATGGAAGGATTTTGCGAATATTGAGGATGTGGAGTATATGGAATGTCAACTTGAGCTGCAGGCAGAACTGTACAAGGCATATTATAAGCCCGAAAGAATTATAGCTGAGAGGGTGGGGGAGGACGGATTGAGTGAATACTTTGTCAAGTGGGAGTGCCTTCCATACGCTGACGCAACATGGGAAACTAGTAAGCTTATTCAGAGTAGAGGGCCGGAAATAATCCAAAAGTTTAAGAAAAGGGAAGCTTCCAATAAAACGCCGACCACGTCAACGAAAAGTCTGCGCCATAGGCCTAAATTTGCTCCAATAAAATCTCAGCCAGATTATATGACGGGAGATGATAAGGTATATAGAATGTCACAGTTCATGCAATATAAACATTTCATGCATTCATAAAAAAATTTATACATTATATAAGGAAGGGCCATTTGAGCACTCTGAAGTAAAATTAGCTCATTTCATTTCCATGATCAATCATAGAAGTTGGAGCTTCGTGACTATCAGCTGGACGGTCTGAATTGGCTGGTACATTCTTGGTGCAAAGAGAACTCTGTAATCCTGGCCGATGAGATGGGTTTAGGAAAAACAATTCAAACAATTTGCTTCCTTCACTATTTGTTCGAAACGCATCAACTTCATGGACCATTTCTTATCGTTGTTCCGTTGTCTACGATGGCTGCTTGGCAGAATGAATTTACACGGTGGGCTCCACAAATCAATGTGGTAACCTACGTAGGTGATGTCGGATCTAGGGACATTGTAAGAAAACAAATATTTCAAAGTCTAATGGATTTGGTTGCATGTTGGCTTGCAAACATATTACAATTAGTAATTTTTCATGTGTAAGTTATTCCAGGAGGATGATAACGAAGGAGATGACCAGTGCGACATTGACGAAATTTTGAGAAGGGCAGAGACTCATGAAGAGGCAGCTAGACCGGGAGATGAGCTACTGAGTGCATTTAAAGTGGCGTCATTTTCGATGAATGAAGATGAAGCGGATATTCAGGAGCCTGAAGTGAAGCAGGAGCAAGTCAAGGACTGGGATAACATTATCCCTCAAGATTTGAGACTAAAGGTGGAGCAAGAGGAAAAGGAAAAGGAAATGGCGGATTTGTATTTGCCTCCAAGATCAAGTCGAAGTCAGAACACAAATAATGCCAACGCCACTCCAGAGAAACAACTTGGTAATGAAGCACTGAATAAAAAAGCACGTGGAAAGAAACGGAAGTATAAGAATGAGAGCGAAGATTCGGATTATGATGATGAGGATGGAAGAACGTCAAAGAAAAGGGGAAGGCCAAAAGGTCATGGGAAAGATGGACTTAAGGGATTCACGGAAGCCCAGGTTAGGAAGTTTCTCAAGAGCTTGAAAAAGTTCCCTTGCCCACTAATGCGTATTGACTTGATTGCGCAAGACGCTGGCCTCACAGAGAAAAATATCAACGACTTGAAAAGGTTGGGAGAGTTGCTGATCAACGGGTGTAAAAACGCCATTGCCGAGCAAAAAGCGAATCCTCAAGCAATTTCTGCGAAAGAGGAGCCTGAAACCCCTGCAGATGAAGTTACTGGAGATGATGTTGACACAAAAGCCAAGAAGCCACAGAAAATTAGGGAGAAAGGGCCAATATACAAAGTTTGTGGCGTCAACGTCAATGCCAGAACAATGTCCATCGCACTGGATGAACTTGAACCCCTTGCTGAGCTGATTCCATTTGAAGAAGGGCAACGAAAACAGTGGAAATTTGATCTGAAGGCAAAGGCTACTATGTATGATGTTGACTGGGCAAAGGAAGAAGATACAAAACTTTTACTTGGTGTTTGGGAGTTTGGAATGGGCGCTTACGATAAAATCAGAGAAGCGGATCCCGTTTTGAAAGAAAAGATATTTTTGGAAGGGGACAAAAAACCAACCTTGAAGCATGCAAGTCAGAGGGCAGATTATTTACTACGTGTAATAAAGAAACATCAGCAAATTATGAAGACCAAAACTCCTAAACCAGCCAAGGAGAAGAAAAAGAAAGGCGGAAAGAATAAGAAAGATGAAAATGCTGAAAACACAAATCCTAATGCTGCAGCAGGGGGCAAGAAGGGTAGTGGGGATGACGGTACTTTGGCGACTGGTGATGCTGCTGGGGATGGAAAGGAGAAAAAGAAAAGAGCACCAAGGAAGAAAAAGGACGTTGGTCCAATGCATTTCGCTGCTAAGGCAGAACCTACACCAGTGAATGTTCTTGGAGATTTGGATCCAGTGATTTTCAATGAATGTAAAGAGAAAATGAGACCGGTCAAGAAGGCACTCAAATCGCTGGATAATCCGGATCCGAATATGGATGAGAGAGAACAGATTGAGCATACAAAGAGATGCTTGATTCAAGTTGGCGATAGGATTCAGGAGTGTCTAATGACTTATTCAGATAAGGAGCGTGTGAAGGAGTGGAAGAGGTAAAGACATATACAATTTGTAGCACACGCATTAAATTAATTACTATTACTTGCGACTAATTAAATTATGCAAAAACAAATTGGTTATAAATAATACCTCTTTTTTTATGTTGATTGCAGTAATCTATGGTACTTTGTCTCCAAATTCACGGAATATGATGCCCAAAAACTACATCGAGTATATAAAAAGGCAATTGTGCACCGTGAAGCTGCTGCTGGTGAAAAATCCGCAGATAATTCTTCAGATAACAACAAACATAGTAGTAAGGCGAAAGAAAAGAAACACAGAAAACATAAAAAGGAAAAGTCTGGTGGAGGAGATAAAGCTGACCCCAGAAATATTAGCGAAAATTCTAACTCTTCTTTTGGAGGCGGGGGTGGTGACAGCTACAGTTCTTCAACCAAAGCCAGCAGCAAAAGCTATCAAAGGGACAGAGAAAGAGGAACTAGCAAACAGGTTTACACGAGCAGTGTGACAGCGGAATACGATAGAAATTCCAACGACTCGTTTACTCTAACCTATGGCCAGTACAATAGATCGAAACACTTATCAACGCATAGTGGAATGTCTAATGGCCCATCAGGTTCGCATTATCAGAGCCCTCATGACAATGTGGTGTATAGGGATAGACAGAGAGGTGGTGGTGGTGGTACCGAGAGGGCACCTGGTGATCCAAGACAGGAACGCGCTCCAGGTGACCCCAGGGATAGAGGCAGTTATAAGAATTATCATAGTTATGATGCTGGAGGTAGAGGGCCCCCTCCAAATCAGAGTAGACAAGGATGGTGTAAGAATAGGTAAGGCGAATAACGTAATGAACTACTCTCTGTATGTATAGAGTAATAATAATAATAATAATATAGAATCAGTTAAATAATTTGGCCCATTCGTCTCTTACTTGAACAGCAGAGCCGGTTGGGATACCTCAAGTCACTACGGTGGTCCCACTAGAAGAGATGATGCCTATTATAATTCGGTTCCTCGTGGGAGTTCCTCTGCTGTTGGGGCTCCACCACCTCCTTCAATTGGTGGATTAAGCCCTTATCAGGGCAGTAGTTCTAGTAGTACAGTAGGCGGACGCATAGCACCTCCATTGTCAACCGCGGAACAATGGAGGAGAAGTGACCCAAAACGAAATTTTTACGCCAACGCTTCCTCGTCAGCGGACAGTAGGAGTAAAAATCCTAGTAGCGTTAGTAGAAGACCAGAATATGATAAGTATTAGTGTTAATTTTTAGACATTTTAGGAAATATTCAATTATTATTAAAATTATGTACATTTGCGCTAGAATTTTAGCTAGAAAATATTGTGTATTTGCAATTTGTGTAATGTGAAGTTTACAATAAATTTTTTAAACCATAATTTCCAATAATTAATCAAAAAAAATGAATGCCTTTGAATCCTATGATGGTAATAATTAATATTAATTAATTTAAAACTGAGCCTCTACTATTTACTTATCTTATTTAAAGAAGGAAAAAAATACGCATACAAAGTTGATACATAAATATTTAATTGAAATGATGAGACGATATTTAATGCATTATTATTTGTGTACTGTTGATGCTTGTAAACGTTAAAAAAATACACAAGATTGATAACGATGAAAAAACATTCATTATAATGTTAAAACTTACTACATTTTATTTAATGGTTATATAAGTATATATGCAGTATATCTAAAAAGTTTAAAAAATACAACAATATAAAATAAATATAAATAAAACCTCATTATTACTCCATTTTACTTTAATCCAAAAATGCAAATCATGTAATAAAAAAGTTGTCTTGTTCAATTTCATCAAATCAATCATGTAATTGCCGACCGAGTTAGACATATTATCCTTTCATATTATAATTAGGTCCATTTTACGATTATGCACCTCTAGTTAAACCTCTATAAATCAAAAGGAAAAATGGATTCATGCACTTCGGTATGCCCATTCTTTGGGGTGACGTGAAAAATAGAGCGAACAGCCAGAGTCTTTTACGGCTTGCCACAATTGCCACTGCCAGATCAGAACAACAGACGTTCACTCACTGCATCAAACAACAAAACTTAATTTTTGAATAAAATAATCATTAACAGTTTGGTGAAATTAGTCTAACCTGTAATCATCGTTTTCCCCGCCGTGTAAGTTCATTTAGCTATATTTTAGTATATTTTTCCAACATCCAGAAAAACGTAGAGCACTTCAAATTGATTGAACGACGAATGTTACTGTTTGGTTTTTATTTTTAAGTGTTTGATTTTGAATTGTGGCGATTTGGATGATTGATATTTAGTATTTAGCAATAACAACAAAAATTGGTTGCTAGTATTCTGATAAATCTAAAGGATTTATGATGGTGTGTGCTGCATCAGCTAACGGTGTCAATAATTCCTCATCCAACGAACCAGTGACAACTTTCACTGATGATGAAGCAGCCCTTTATGATCGACAGATTCGTTTGTGGGGGGTGGATGCACAGAAAAGGTAACTGGTATGCAAAGAGTAAGGAGAGTGTTTTTGGCTTTTGGAATATGCAACTTATCTGTGGATTATATCTTCTATCCAGATTAAATGAGTCGAAAATCCTTATCATTGGCCTTGGTGGCATTGGAGCTGAAGTTGCAAAGAATATCATTCTAGGGGGTGTCAAGTCTATTACGTTAATGGATGATGCTTTGGTCAGTGAATTGGATGCATCAGCACAGTTTCTTGTTCCAAGGGAAGCAGTAGGGCAAAATGTAAGCGAAAACGGATGCCAGTTTTTGTCTATACCCTGCACGTCGATGTGCAATTTGTTTATGATTGATGCATGTTTTCATTTGTGTTTTTTCATTCTTTTTGTAAGAGGGCAGAGGCATCACAACAACGAGCGCAACTACTCAATCCCATGGTGGAGGTGACAGCTGAATCCAGTAAGCCGGAAGGTAAACCTGACGACTTTTATACCAACTTCACTGTCGTATGTGTTACCAACTGCTCGAAGGCACAAGCTTGTAGGATTAATCGAATTGCTCGTCAACATGGAATCAGTTTCTTTGCCGCAGATTGTTTTGGATTTATTAGCTTCATATTTGCTGATCTTGGCGAACATCATTACAAAAAGTAATCATTATTATTGATTTTAACCGTACCATTGGGTACGATCAATACGATCATCCGATCATCATTGATTATAATATTCAAAATAGCCCTTTGGACAATAATAGCGTTACTTTATTTACTATAAACAGAGAATTAGCAATATTTGGAGGAAGTGAAAAGCAAGATCAAGGTGCTCCCAAAGTGGTCGACAAAGTAGCACATTTCATCCCATACCAAGACATTTTAAGTATTGATTGGAATCTAGAGGATTTCGCTGCTCGTATAAAGAAGACTAACCCTGGAGTTTTTGCAATCTCTGGTAGTCAAGTTATGGTTTGAATGCTTTATCCTTATTTTGTATTCATAATTCCGTGAATGGCAATCATTATAATTTTTTCAGTGCTTTTGGAATTCTTTGAAAAGAAGCAACGTAAACCCGATCCAGCCACTCGGGTTGAAGATGTGAGCGAAATCTTGGCCATCCGGGATGAGTACATTGAGAAGAACGGAATATCAAAGGAAAAGTGCGGTGATGAATTATTTGAGTACGTTATGTTTTTTTTACAACAAACAAACGCTTGACACATGTTATATTTCTTTGTATTTTAAATAATTGTGATGTGATTCATGATCGTTTTTTTAAACAGAAATGTATGCGGTGAACTCGGGCCAGTGTGTGCCATCACCGGAGGACAACTAGCCCAAGAAGTTGTGAAAGCCGTGTCAAGAAAGGACGATCCATTAATTAACTTTTTTGTTTTCAATCCAGTCACTGGCACTGCCTACGTTGAGAATTTAGTTTAAAATATAAAGTACTTAATATTGTATTTATCGTAACGACATTTATTGCTTTGCTTTGTTCAATTTGTATGATTGGGAAATATTCTGAATCTACTTTTATATTGTAAGACTGTTATGGTCTCTATCGCTGGATGATGATGATGATGATGAATAAAAGCGGTTTTAGTTGACTACCCAGTATGTGAAAATGCCAGTTAATTTATCGTAAACAAAAAATCATTCATTTTAATAATGCGATCAAATCGACAATCAAATGATCTGTTTTCATTTCATCTGCAATAAGGTTAATGGCTAGTCATGTAGTCTGTATAAAACACAGAAAGAACGAAAGTAAGCTTTTTCCCAAACTCGGCCTACGCAACGACGTCGCGTCCTGAACCTTGCATTCATAGCTTGTAATGACCCCCAATGACCTCAGCATAGCATCAGCATTTCTTACAGTCTTACTTTCTCTTTGATATTTTTGTGATTACAATCACAAGTATGTAAATTGGATTCTTTATGTGACTAGACACTTTTACATTTCTGTTCCATTGCGTAACGCAATTTGCGCTCATCCATTTTCCTCCGTGATTCCTTTGTTCGAGCCTCGAGTCGTGTACGACAATCCATGCGGCTGTGCTGGAAATTACCATATTTCGTAGTTGGTTTGCTGCACTTGTCTTGTTGCATCTTGTCTTGTTGCATCTCGTCTTGTTGCACGTAAAGCCAAACACTCGCTCACTTTTTCTCTTGGCTTTATTTGTGAGATCGGACAACGTAGAGTAGAGTGTGCTCTACTAATTCGTTTTTGTTGGTTTGTTAGTGTCGTNGACAACGTAGAGTAGAGTGTGCTCTACTAATTCGTTTTTGTTGGTTTGTTAGTGTCGTACTACTGCATTTGCGAGTTTAGTTATTCTTGAAATTGACAATTTTTTGAGATTGTAATTTTGCAAATTCTATTTATTCTGTTGAGTTGGATAGGATTTATAAGAGAGATTTAGCTTAAACTGTTAAATAATTAAATTGGTAAAGTTTCAATCAGTGTTTGTTTAACCCAGTGAAAGGAAGTGGTAAAAATGGCAGACAAGCTAGTTCCTACAGTTCGAGGAAGGGCCCGGGGTCGTGCGCGGGCAACCCCCCAACAAATGCAGGTATTTAATTCATTTAATTACAAGTTATTTTATTTGTAATAGTAGAATAATTAAGTGAAAGTTACATTAAAAAATTTAAATGTGTATGGAACCATATTGGGGGTTTGGGTCTGCTGGCATTTATAATATTTTATGCAACGAACTGATTACAGGAAATTACATCCACCTTTTCGGGCTCCATGTCAGTGACCTCCGAAGCCCCCAGCGTGTTATCGACATTACCACCAAGTTCAGAGTATGACGATGGTAATCTTTCTTATTTTTATTAGAGTATTGTTTTTCTTGTATTTATTGTTGTATTTGGACAAGATGGATTGCAAGGAGAAATATAATTTGATATACATTGTAATTAACAGTGGCCACGGTGGCGTCTGATTCATCGAAGCCTTCCACAAGTATTATTGCGGCGGGAGGTAGCATAACAGGATCTGAGCGCGTGAGGGAGCTAGATGCTGTTTCGGGTTCGTCAAGTTTGGAAGGTGGAAAAGGAATTCGGGTGACGGTCAAGCCGGGATTCATAAAACAAGGGACCGGAGGGGAGTTGTTCCACGTGCTCACCAATTACCTACACATGAACAAGACCCCTAATTTTCAACTGTATCAGTACCGAGTGGATTTCAATCCCGAGGAAGATTGCACTTTACTGAAAAAGTTGCTGGTTCGTAGCAAGGAGTCTGTCCTTGGGAACTTTATCTTTGACGGGCATATGATGTACACTACAAAGCCGATTCCCATGGACAAGCGTGAGCTGGTTGCAGTCGCTAAGAACGGCGAGGCGAAATTCACAATACTGATCAAGTCGGTTGGGTATGTGCTGCCAAACTCTCCAGTGTATCTCCAGTTCTACAACATGGTGATGCGCAAGTGCATGAGTCTCATCGGGATGGAAGAATTGGGCCGCTACTTTTACAACAGGCATGACGCCATCCAGTTTGAGGGGGATAGGCTCGAGTTGTGGCCTGGCATGATTACCGCCATCAGGAATCACGAGTCTGGTATGCTGCTCTGCATTGAGGTCACGCACAAGGTTCTCAGGATGAACAATGTGTACGAAATGATCGAGACAATAAGGGCTAGGATCAGAAATCAGGAAGAGTTTGTAAGTGTTTGATGTTATCTATCATGATGATGCATTTTTTATGAAATGAAAATGGCTGCTTTTGTAATGTGAATGAATTGGGTGCAGGAAAAGGCTGTCAAGAGCGAGCTTACTGGGATCATCGTAATCACGCATTACAATCGGCGTACTTACAAGGTGGATGACGTTGATTTCAACGTCACACCAGCTTCTACATTCCGTCAGCAGGACGGTACCCTGACCAAGTACACAGAGTACTACTTGAAAAAGTACAACATCAAGGAGCTCTTGGAACCATTGACCCAGCCGGCACTCGTCTCCATCCCGAAAAAACGGGACACAAATAAGGGGATCACGGGCAACATCTACCTCTTCCCCACACTATGCAACCCCACTGGTTTGACGGACGAGATGAGGAAGAATTTTACTCTGATGAAAAAACTCTCTGACCATTTGCACATGGGCCCTAATCAACGCAAGCGGAAGCTGGATGAATTTGTGCAGAAAATAAAAAGCTCAACGGATGTTCAGAAGGAGTTTGCCAACTGGGATATCGATTTTGTCCCGG
The DNA here is from genome assembly GCA_027744095.1 of Zhuqinia jingwanae. Taxonomy (NCBI): domain Eukaryota; kingdom Metazoa; phylum Arthropoda; class Collembola; order Entomobryomorpha; family Paronellidae; genus Zhuqinia; species Zhuqinia jingwanae. The sequence continues at coordinate 3,285 of JAHZNC010003444.1, read as the reverse complement.
ATTACGTGATGGCGGACGCCAGAAAGTATCCCGCCGAGAAGGTATTCATGGGGCCAGTGGGTTCCGACCCCATGTATGGCGACAGGACGGCAGAGTGGACACGGCAGTTGAAAGGTTTGGGACATTATCATTTGTTGTCGCGGTTTTGTGGAAATTGCAATGGGGTTTTGTGGAAATTGCAATGGGGTTTTGTGATAACTTTTCCATTTTTATATAGGGCGTGGCATGCTCACCCCTCGGGATCTCTCAAGTTGGTTGGTATTTGTGCCTGTCCGTGAGCAGCAATTTGTCAAGATGCTGCTTGAGCAATTGAAGATAGCGGCTAGAGCCATTAACGTCAATGTGACAGATCCTATGGCAGTGTAAGTTCAAGTAGCAAATGTCGGGTATGATTGAATTTTGAATAGAACCAGATTGCGTTTTTTCGTATGATTTTGTTATCAATAGAGTGCCGTACCAAGATCCACGTCGTGTTGCGACCAACATCCGGCAAGAGCTTCACAAGAGAGAAAATGTTGGGTTTGCGTTTGTCGTCCTCACAAATAACAATGTGCAGACTTATGCTGAAGTGAAGAAAATGTGCATCCTTGATTTTGGCAGTAAGTTACAAAACTTTTTTTTAAAGTTTTCTTTTGTGATGTAATTAAAAATATGCTGTATAAATGCTTGTGCTGATATTTTGAAATCGATATTTCTTGTTTTTCAGTTGGCTGTCAGTGTTTTCTGGCAAAGAACATGAACAAGACTGACGCAAAGGGAAAGCAGAAGCTCGGTTCCATATGCACCAAGGTTATGATTCAGATAACTGCGAAACTGGGTGGTGTTCCTTGGGGTGTCAAGATTCCAGTGAAGCGGCTCATGGTCTTAGGTTTTGATGTTTACCATTGTTCTGAACGCAAGGGGCAAAGTGCTGGCGCTCTCGTATCCACCAGGGACCAATCTCTAAACCAGTACTTTTCCACCGTGACTTTTCACAAGGACAAATCTGAGCTGGCAAAGAACCTCACCTCTGGAATGATAAGTACGTGTACAGCTGTTTACTTTCTACATGTTTTTCAATATTGTGTTAGGTACTAATTTTGATGACTCCTTTATTTATAAAAAAAAAAAAAAAAAAAAAAAAGAATCACTGGAAGCATTCAGAATTGAGAACAACGGAGCTCTCCCGGATAGGGTCATCCTTTTCCGCGATGGAGTAGGAGAAGGGCAGATAAACTACGTATTGGACTCGGAGATCCCTCAATTGCAAGCAGCGGTTAATGAAATGTACTCAAAGGCGGAACAGACAAAGGCAAGATTGTCAGTGGTAATCGTGACTAAAAAGATCAATTCACGAGCTCTATTGGAAAGAGCTGGTTCTCCAGCATCGTACGACAACGTTCCTCCTGGAACGGTCATAGATAATACCATGACGCTTCCCGAACGGTGAGTTGGTCAAATAATTTCAATATACATTAAATTGATCTTTCCACTTGTTCTGTTGTTGTTCTTCAACTCATTGTTTTATTTTGTTCCGTAGGTATGATTATTTCCTCGTGTCTCAAAGTGTTAATCAGGGCACGGTTAGTCCTACCAATTACAATGTCGTGTATGATGAATCGGAGTTTAAGCCGGAGCAAATGCAAATGCTCAGTTTCAAGCTGTGTCATTTGTACTACAATTGGTGCGGTACAGTGGCAGTCCCAGCCCCCTGTCAATATGCTCACAAACTAGCATACTTGACCGGAATCGCGTTGAATGATGAGGCTCCGTTTGGCTCTCGCCAATAATCTTTGGTACTTGTAAGTATCAGGATTGAAGAGTGTTGTATGGTAATAAATTGTTCAATAATACTTAATATATCTATAAAATTACGCTATGACACGATTTTAGGAATCGGTTGTTAGTTAATCATATCCTAAAATGTTAGGATTTAAGCTGTACCGTAAAGTTTGCTGTGGCAATTGTAAGTATCCATATATTAAAGTAGATGCTTTGCTCTATAGCAAAGCATATAGGTACTTTAATATATGGTAAGTATCAAAAAAATTCTACTGTTTAGTATTATCTTATTAATAATAATTATTATTAAAAAAATTATCTCGTGTAAAATTCTGTAATGTTCCAAAAAAACGAATTAAAAATTGTAAAATGTCATTTTTGTTCTTGGGGAAATTAATTTTTTATAAGTTCATGGAATAAGTACATAATACATGCAGAGAGAATATATATTTTTTGCGTACATCAATGTCCAATTTTTGTTTAAAGAATAGGATCCCCTTAAAACCCAGCACCATGTTTTTCCATTCAATAACCTCATGAATGTTATATATAGTACTTTTATGTCGAGGAATTGTTTGTATTTTGTATCTCTTCTTCCTGGTTATCTGATGATCCTGAAGGGCTGAACCAGTCTGTTACGTAAACTGCCAGATCCAACACATCAAAGAAGCAACTATATGTCGCCCAGCATTCATCTTTCGTGTACTCCCCTGTTTGCGCTGCCATTTGGTATTTACTCATCTTCCTAGATTCTGTCGTTCCAGGGGTAGGAGGACTTTATTCATAAGAAAATACTTGGGTTAAAAGATGTCCTAATTAGGCTATCCTTTAAAAAATGATAATAATAATTAATTACTTACGGGACAAAAATAAGGAAAGGCAGAGCATACAATCCGTACTTCTTGGGATGTCTGTGAGCGTCACAAATTGTTTTCTTAAGACACTCTTCTGGGTTCAATCCGATTTTATTCTGCGTGTCCACTCCCATCAAATTAATCTTGTATCCCTCTGAATTCTTCAACAATCCGTTCAATATATCTTGGCTATTCTCTTCGTGGCCATTTTTCATACTTCTTCCGTACACATCAAATGGTCTAATACCCGTGAACAAAACTGGGACTGCAAATACCAGCATTGTTGTGAGAAGAGCAAACAACCCGAAAATGGCTTGATTTGCCAAATCGACCGTGCTTCCTTCTGCGGCCCTTTGTGGTAAAGTGAAAGAAAACATGGGCACTGTTAAGGCGACTGAAGTGTTGAATAATCTTCTTTTGATGAAAGGCTGGGTGGATGCCAAGCTCATTTGCCGGAGGGTTTCATAACCGTCTCCACTTCTTGCTTCCCCAATACTTGGGCCACCTTCCAGTACAGTGGGATTATTGTGACCATCGTACTTTTCGTCCCCGAAATCCAGTTGAATTATGCTTCGTGGAACTCTATTGATCACATTGGCATCATTGCTTTCTTTTAGTAGCTCAGGTTCCAAAAACACTTCGCTACAATCAACTTGTGAAGGGATACTGA
>JAHZNC010003443.1:0-10424 GCA_027744095.1 Zhuqinia jingwanae | reverse complement strand
ATTCCGGTCGTGCAACGTATATACATTTCCATCTTATGAATTATAGTGCGACAAATTATAGATTTGAATATTATTTCCAATGAATTTTTAAATAATCCATGTCACGTCTTTGTTATGTTTCAAAATTGTTGGTAAAGTCAAATGTCTGGTGTAAATTATTGAAATGAACTAAAGTTGGTAAATAAAATCACACCTTTTTTGCTGATAATATAATAATGTAAGTATATAATTCTTCAGTTATTTTCTTTCAAACATTTAAAACATGTTGCATTTAAAATAAATAATGATAACACGCAATGCTAATGCAAAAAAGAGCATCAAACTTCATGAATTTAATACTTACCAAATCACCCGGAGAAAACTTCATCCGAAATATCTTTGCGATGGCATCAAATCACGTTCATACTGCTCACTATCGGAGAAATACGAAAAGATTTTACTAATGATAGTGGTAAGAATCTTTGCTGGAGTTCTTCATAGTTCCGTATCAGCTACATAGAATGCAGAACTACCGGTAAACCAGATGCTGTAATACCCTAAATATTTTCTTGGGCATTTTGAATCAGCGAATGCAACTGCATATCCAAAAAAAAAACTTTGCTCAGTTCCAGTAGTGTTGGTTCATGTATTTCGTCGTTTGTAAGATAACCCCAACACACAATAGCGACCAGTAAGTCAGTCTTTCTCCATCCTTCAATCTGGCTCGGTTGTTACATATTTCTACTGATCACTTCGGTCTTTCTCTCATATTACAAATGGAAAACAAAGTAAAAGTTTCGTTTCTCTGCGGCACGCTTTGTATCATAACCATCATATAACAGTTTCTCATGTTCCAGTTCCAAAATTATTCTTGGCTTGTTGACTTTGATCATATTTAATCGAAGGACTGAAGGACAAATTAGTGTTCATTTTCTTGGGAACATTTTCGTTCTCGCGTGATACACGTTGTTGTATGGTATACATTGTTGTGTTGTTTACTCATTTGTTCGTTGTAATAAACTATAAACTGTGTGGTTTACATAGGACTTTTAAAATTAATTAGGTTCTGAGTCATATAGATCCGCATCTACATCAGCAATCATTTGGAATCTTTCATCCTGGAAAGGTGAGTTTAAACTGGATTTTTTTGTGCGTATTATTATATTATGTCTGCATTCTGCATGGTTAAACTTCATTGACCCATCACGACACAACAAGGTGCATCATGTTTTATTTAATCGTTCTTTTATTTTGTTAAATAATTATTTCATGCAGATTACAAACCCATATGCATACCAAATCCGATTGGCATCCGTGCGTGTGTGACGCGCATGAATCTTGTTTAGCAAATGTATGTATATGTAGGTATTATTTCAAGTCTCTAAATTTCTTATGAAAAAAAATTACGTTTTGTAAGAAAGCTTAAATGAAAATCTGTTCTTTTAAATATGAATTTAAAAGAATTTTCAATACTAACAATTATGAATCGTTTAGCTTAATTTTCCTTTTGAAGAGTCAAAATTGATGATCACTTACTTGAAACATTGTTCATTAAAATTCTCAACTAAATACATTGGTATTTGATATTGTCTCCAAATACTCTTAGCATGTGGAAATTAACTACCCCAATATAAATTACACATAAATAAGACATGTAATACAATATCACAATTTAGATTCGGAATATACTTTATGCTCCTATAGTTGTATGGTATACTGGTCAGGTTGCATTCATTAATCTTTCATTCGTATTTATAATTATTATGTAAACTCATGTAAACACCAAGTTTGCATTCAACTCGATAAAGTTTTATTTTTGTTAGAATTTACAGTGGAAAATCGACTCTAGAAACATTAATTTAAAATAATTGCACATTTATCTATTTATCATTCATTCATGCACAAATTGATTATTTAATTATTATACACTGTTCCAAGATTTTTCCGGGTCATGGTCATCAATCAGTAAAGAAACAAAACCTTTCTTGGCGAAAAGATTGTAGTGATGTAATTAAAAGGATCTTAAAGACAAAAGAACTTTTTAAAAGTCTGCCAAAGGACTGCAACAGTACACACGCACATTCTAATCCATTCTTGGAACTAATCCTTCTCACCAAACTTGCTTACTTTTACTTTTATATGTTTATGTACAACAAAGAAAGCCTATCGGGAGGACACATGAAAAATTAAATCATTGCCTGTGAAAAAAAGCAATATAGAGCTTGATTGCGTATATAATGAATGATACTGTCTTAAAAAGTGTAGTATTAAAGTGTATGGACATATTACAATAATAATAAACAAGTAAGGGAATGGTGATGGGAATTCAGCTCGAACGATTTTCTCCAACAACTAATATCTACCAAGTATAGTGTGTCAGCAACAGCTAGAAGGAAAGCTTGAACACATAATAACATTAATACATACAATATAGGAGATGGGCATTTACCACAGAGTGAACTGTGAAGACAAGAAAATAATACAGTGCTTCTAGTAGTTGTGTTCTACTAGAGTTCACCTCCTCTCTCACTATATACCATATTATTATAAATATACCGACATTTTAAGTAGAGAGAGAAAGGAGACATCTCTCCAGCAGCCCAACTGTATAATATGTACTATGTAGGTATTATACACACAAAGTTAAGTAATAGAAAAAGACTATGTGAAAGGAAAAGCCTTCTCATTCTTTTTTTTCTTTGTCGACTCCTCGTTTAATTCTTCGCAAGAATAACAACAACAACACATACCACTCTGCCACCACCACCGCCATCACCAGCTTTTTTTCTTGCTGTGTATATATAACACAAAAACTGTGAAGTATACTTATAAAAAAAGAAATAAGTATCAACGAAACGCATCGTCATCGCCGTCCTCGTCGTGTGATGATGATACGATACGATAATAATAATAGTAAAAGCTACAGCAACTTTTCTTTAATAGTAGCAGTATAAGAGCTAAAGTGGCATATAAACAGTGTTAGAGAGAAAGAAAGAGAAAAAACTCACTACAACAACCATCAAGCAAGAAGGAAGGAGCATGTGGTGGTGATGGTATGCTATAGTAGTATGTACATTTTATGCATGTAGTAGTGGCTCTGTGGTTGTATCATCATACATGCATTATTATAAGAGGTCCTCTGCTTTCCTTGGTATTTTCTTTTGTCTTCTTCCCCACGTAACAATATGGGTAAAAGTAGTCGAAGCAGAAGGAGAAGAATAGTAGTAACAGAAACACAAGAAGCTAACTGTTGGCAAGTTGTGGGAAAGCTGGTGGAGTAAAGTGAAAAGATAGATTTGACAGGGGAAGAAGGGCACGATACCATAAGACAGGGAGAGTAAGAGAGACAGTGAAAGAAAGAGAGAGAGAGAGAGAGAGAGAGAGAAGAGGAGCTTGAGCGGTGTGTGTTATGTGGATCGCGAGAGGGGAAGCTCCTTCACTCATACATAAATACCTACTATATACTTACCTATAACAAACTGTAACATCTTTAAGGACATAATATTCTTCTTCGTGAATACATATCTGCAAATTCCTCTATAAGAAAAAAAGATAACGAATGTATTATACTCTACGTCTATACTAAACCACACGAAAGCAAAGACTTTTCAAGAAAAAGAATATTACTACTGTACTGGTGAGAGTATATCCACCACAACGGCTGCCACTATATTAGATACGACGATAGATTTTACAGTGCTATATACGCGGAGGTGGTGTGTAGTAGTAGTAGTAGTAGTAGTAGTGATACTACTCAAACTCTCTACATCTGCTTTTCTTGCTGAAACTGAAAAACTGAAACCGTAAAAGAAAACCAAGTGCTCGTCGACACAAGAAACGACAACAACTACAGAAGAAAGAAAGTGGAAGAAAAAACCCAAGGCTCGCTTTTCCGCTACCACCACTGCTGCTGCTGTTACTGCTTACTTCTTCTACAGTTGCTCTCTAAGCAAGCAAAGTAAGTTGTGTCTTTTCGCTTTTTGTGTATTTTGGCATGTCTTTTTTGTGTACATCTCTATGTCGTTTAAGTCCTAAACTCTGGCTTGACTTGTCGGGTATGTATGGTGTTTTCTTATGAAAAAGGGGAAAAGAAAAAAGGTAGCGCGGTATAGTAGTAATAGTAGTGACACATCACTTTGTTTCGTATAACTCAGCAAGTGAACCGAAAGAAGAAGGTCGTCAGTCTTTTTTTCCTTGCTAGATGCACATACTTATTGGACTCTCTTTATTTGTGCAGCTTTGTTTAGTTCATTTCCTGGGGAGCGCGTCCATTGGACAGCTTCCACTTTTCAATCTTTCAAGAAAGGGGAAAAAGAAAGAGATGAGATAGAGCGACAAAATTGTAATCACACTAGGCACACGTTCACATGTACCATGTAGCTTTGTATCTATCATAGTTGCACAACCTCTAGGCCCAATTTTTGTGCCTAGTACTAGTAAATTGTAAATTGGTGGGCATATTTTTACTCAAATGACTTATTTATATTGTCAAGATTTCTATTAAAATTTTGTATGGGCTTGTTCTAAAACATTTTATTTGCACTAAAATTTTGTTGCAACATTCTTTTGAGAAATGATTTAATGACTTTTAGCTGGAATTCATAGCATGATCAAAAAGCATTTCCTTTTTACATTAAAAGTAAGTAAAAAATTAAATAGAATATCCTAAACATGTACTTATATATACTTTATACTACATATCATTATTAAATCTAATATTTATGGGAAAGAACAGGTATAGTGAAAGTTTCCACGAAAGATACGCTGTGATGTGATATATTACATCACACAGCTTTGTGGATTCCTATAACATTGTGAACAGCAAAAGACACACAACTTATGACATCCGCAAGAAGCTCGTGTACAATATAAAGTGCATTATCCTTTAACTTCCTCTCGCTTTTCTTGCTCACACGACCGAGCTCATCCAGCATTCGGTGAAGCGCACGAAAACAAAATTGTGAAGGCAAGAACCATTCTCCGAATTATACTTTAGTTTAAACTGCTCCATCCATCCATGCCATAAACTCAATCCACATTCTGTCATCCTTGCCACTTAAAGTGAAAGTGTAACTTGGACCTGTCTGTCAGTTTCCGCATGCCCTATGGCTTCCATATCACAGAAGAATTTGAACCAACAATGAGCATGTGGTGGACCTCTTGGCCAACATCACCAAGTAGTGCGTATAGCAAACACAGCACCTATGCATCTCCGTGAAACGAACATAGCATTTATTTGTGATAGTCATAAAAGAATAAGTGAAAGTCTAAAAATGCTCGTTTTTCCCTACGCAATACGTGCAAGTTAGTACAACATTTTACATAGAATTTTTACTGCATATAGGTATGTATATGTATCTGGTATGTTTGAACATGTTTAAAATACACATATGGTATTATTTTGAACTTGACCTTTTGTCTCGTGTAATCTTCAAATTAAAGTGCAACCAGTTTCAATGCACTGATTACACAATTAACAAAAAAAAATAGTTTTTTCGAAAAAATTTCCTTGTGTGGTTTTACATTGAGTATCCATTGCATGACCAATCTCACCCACATACTGTGAATGTTGGCCTGTCAAACAATGCCCTTGCTCAAAGGTGTTATACAAGATACGGTGGAAAATCTATTGTGAAACATGTTATGTGGTGGACAAAAGTATAAAAGAGAAAGCGAAAAGTAGTTAAACATACATTAGAGTAATTGAATTTTGTCAATTTTCTCGGACAAACCAATGATAATACATTTGTTTTCTTTTCTCCTTTTTTCCTACGAGCCATGACTATTTGTACGCATAATGCATGTAGTTCATCAATGAAATTTTTACATTTATATATTATTCGCTTTCCTTTGTGGTTTTCTTATTCTGGAATGTATTCCACACTATAGTGCCCACACTACCATATATGTACATACATGTACATGCAATAATAACATTACACTGTGCCCGTTTTATGTGTGTGCTTCGGTTCCGACTGACTGAGTGGCTTGTATGTTTGTGAGAGTGAGTTTGTGTGATTCACTCAAGTACATGTGTTTTGTATTTTTTCACTTTAGTTTTCTCTTCTTTTTGCTCTCCACCCTTTTTAGCTATCATTATCGATATAAAAATCACATTGTGAAGGGGAAACACTAAGCGCTAAAAGAAAATACGCTGTTTTCTTTTTATTACCATTAAGATTGGCATCGGCAGAAGAATAGAATTGCGTACATCACATATGTATGGATCGTTCCTTCAAAAGCTAATTGGTAACTGAATAATTTAAGAGATTGTTGGGCTCATTCGGATAGGCTGTATGTAGTACAAGTGCCACTAACAACCTCTTGTGTTGTTGTATAATATGCATGTATGTGTGTAACCTAGTGGTTCAACGCCTTCACTTACATAGAATGTTTGCGAGAGGAGTGGTGCAATTGTGATGTGATGAAAGAAATGGTTAATGTAATAAAAGCTTTTCACATTTGATTATTATATCAAGAGGCATAAAGAATAAACACTCTTCATGTGCTCACTTTTTTTAATCCAATATAAAAAGGTCTGCTTATTTGAAGAAAAAACTGTTTCTGAGTTTTTAGTTGGCACACATACAAAATAAAGCCTGAAATTTAGTATATTTTTAAGAAACTTAATTAAAGAAATATAAAATGGCAAAGTATACATCATAAAGTTAAAGCTATATTTTAATCAGTTTCCGCAAATTCTTGTGTAAATTGGTCGGAATTAGGATTTGGGGTGGCAAAACGATTAATTTTTGTCAAGGATGAGTTATGGAACAAATATGACTTGTCAAATGTAAAATTGTGGTGTATCAATTTTTGTGATAATAGAAATTTAATTCACGTACATCCTTATGAAGTGATGGAGCTTTCTATGATCGGAATATTTCCTTGTATGTTATGAGATTATGCGTTCACAACGCTTTCGCCTGCAAGTTTTGTAGTCGAGCTTCTTGAAACCCAAAATAATTTAGTTCACTTCAAGTTGAGCTCCTCAGCGAACCAATTAGACCTCGGTAAAACAAACATTCACAATGTGTATACGTTATATATGAGGTAACTAGTTAAATATGTATCTATAGCCTTGGCTCAAGCGCTTATTTTAATTTTGTACAAACAAATATTCGAGGAAATGGGTAAAATTAGTTTATTTCTATTATGGTTCTAAAAAACGCCGAAAATGAAATTCGCATACATACGTTTGTACCTTTGTAACATCAATTATGCGAAAATGCGAATGTTGTAATATATTCATACATATTTGCCCTGTTCGGAAATTGTGAATTGTTTGTTACCCAAAAGTATACAAAAGCAATGCTATACCGTACATAATACGGTCATCATTATGTTAATCATCACGTAATTTTTGGAGCTTCATTAAATCTTTCAATTATAAATAGGATGTAAGAACAACAGGAAATTAATAATCATCGGTTTCTACATGAAATACAAGGGTNAATTAATAATCATCGGTTTCTACATGAAATACAAGGGTTGCAATTTGTATTTTTGTCTTTAACACAAAATGACACTATTGAAGTAGTCCGTCTTTAATTTTTTTGTTTTAATTCGCAGTGGCTTAATTGTTGAAGGGAAAAAATTCTAAATATTTTCATTTGACAAATTATGATTAATAACTATTGAAAATATGTCCATCATGCCAAAAAAATTAATTATACTTTATACTCTGTCATTGTCAGTACAAACAGCAAAAGCTAAAAATGACACAATATATAAACAGGTATATAGAACAAGATTGATTATTAAACTTCAAAAATATGAGACCCGAGATACATACATATCACTGAATAAGAAGAAAGGAAAAGGCTATATTTACTATCGACACTCATCATTCATTAGTATATTTAGTTTTTTTTCACAAGGGCGCAAACTTAGTAACAGTCAGCCTTTCTACATTTCATTAAAGAAATTCTGCCATAGGCAAAAGGAGCATGGAGAATGTTGTCTCAGCAAAATCTTTCTAATTACTTAATTGAGTGACTAAAAGCGAGTAGTTCACTTTATCACGTATAAATTTCTGTAGTATAACGTCTAGTAAAACCATGTATATAAAACACATGAATTTGGGGAGACCTTCTTGACTGGAGTTTGTAAACAGTTGCTGGTAAAAATTCTCGATGCCCAAGGAGCAACATTCCCCCTGGAAAATCAAATAGACCTGATAAATGGAAACGTAGTCATGTATTCGTTAGAAATGGGTGCGATAGTGCGATATGTTGACTGATAAAGCATTGTGGGTTTATCAGTAATCAGTGTCGCTATTACATATTTTTATACAAAATTAAGGATCCTAGATCGCAGCGTTCATGCAATACAGCAATGCGAGTTTGCTGAAATACTTTTACAAGTATGCTGACATCATTGCACGTTAATAAAAATGTATGCAGATATAATAAACTTGTATAGTTAATCTTTAATCTTGTATAGTAATTTTATAATAAAAATAATATATTTGTTATGAGTGGTAGCGGAAAAGAAAAGACTGATTTCATTAGAACACACAAGAAGGTGTGTAGAATAGAACACATCATCATCATCATCGCCGTAATCATCATTCTCATAACCTGCACTAAGAAGTATTCAGCAAAACATAAAGAATTGAGATTTTTCCTTATATCCATGTTTAAAAAGACATTATATGTATAAAAGTCTTTTGTACATTTAGTTATGTTGGATCAAGTGGGTATGCCGGCTTAGAGAAGGAATGAGAATAGATGGAGTGTTCAGGACTGACCTCACGGCCACTCTCTGACATAATCTGAGTAAATTACATACGTATATAGTAACTGGAAACAAAGAGCCTTACAGTATGGAGTATACTAATGATACTATATACCACAGCTATGCCTATACATGTAGAAGTGAAATCCTTCTGTTCTGTTCCCACTGTACTCTTTAAGAATATACTACCAAAGCATGTTGTGAGGAATTTTAGCACAGAGGAACACACAGTAAAGTAATGAATCAGTCCCAAATTACTTTTTAGCCTAGAGAGAAAGTAAGTACCAGGCATTTAGGTTTGTGTGCTGTGCTGTGAGTTGAAAGAATTGCAAGCGGGAAGCTACTATTACTACTACTACACTACTATATATTATAACACAAACACAACCAAACAACCACTATACAACTCTATATTACATGTTATGTGTTTCTGTGCTGGAAGGCTTGTTTGCTTTCTCCTTTTTAGCTTTTTATTATGGCATGGGAGAGAGCAAGTGAAATTACTTCACATTACGTCTGCCAAACACAGGCTTCATTTTCACTACATTATACACGCTTTTCCACCCCTTATTCTTCCCAATGTTAGCAAACACTTGTAGCTGTATGTATGCATGTGACGTTCAATTATGTACAGGTTTTTAGATGAATGAACTACTAACTACTGCAACTGTGTCATCATCATCATCATCTTTCATCACCTAAAAAAAACTCCAGGTAGGTATGTTACTTCATTTTCGTGTTGGGCTGTGTGTGGTACAACAATTAGAGAATAAACTGAATAAAGAGACAGTGTTTTCCGTTGTGAAACATTCGAATTAATAATTGTATACATGGAGCAAGGTTTAGTGTTTTATAGTTATTATAATATCATTTGAGCTCAATACGAGTAATAAGCCAATTATTTATTCCCTTAATTTTGGCATTCCAACATTGATTATCTATGAAGTTCATTTTGACTTGACATTATTGAGCGGTATTTATATTTTAGTACCAAAAATTCAGCCTGATGAAAAATAGCACTCATATCTTAGGTTAAATAACACAAGGTGTTTTCCACTTAAAATACGTGTATACCTACTATTATTCTTTGTACCAAAATATGGGTAATGAAAGTGCTATTGTATCGTTAATCTTTACTGTGCATTACTACATGTTGAGAAAAAATAAAAGAAAACGATAAAATTTTGGTCATTATTTGTACATAGGTGCTCATGTATATTAGCATGTTCTTGTTTAATTCTCATTTTCTCATTCTAGTAATCAATGGGAAAAATGCATAGTGGTGGTGGTAATGAAAGGGAGATGAACATATGCCTCATTATAATTAATGCCTCGCAAAGACAGGAGTTCTAGTCAAGACCACATGGGTACATGCCACGCCGAGGCGAGAGCAAGAGATGCAGATGGGAAAAACCTCATACATACATTCTCCTATTTCTAATACAAAAAGCATATAAAATGTGAGCAAACTTTCTATTACGTTTTTGCTTGATAGCTTTATATTTTGATGTATGCTCTCAGATTCTTTAGCATTTATTCCTCTCTCTCTCTCTCTGTATGTTTTTATTTGTGTAGAGCTTTTCTAGGTACTTATAGGTATATGTACATAAAATATACTTTTGGAGCGTGGAAAGCGACAGACGGAAGTGCTTATTAATCGATTACCCGACAACCATTGGGGCTCCCCATGATTGCGGAAATTAATC
>JAHZNC010003442.1:0-10425 GCA_027744095.1 Zhuqinia jingwanae | reverse complement strand
AAGGCAATCTAACAGTAAATGTTGGAGTTAGAATCGATTTTGTAACGAACGTTTTACATGTAGTTTAAATGGGGTTACTGTGATTACGACATGGAAATCAAATGATTGTGGAGCCTTAAGTAATGATGACTCATCATTGATTAGGCAAAAGTATCTAAGGTTATATTGTTATGACCATAAGCTATCTTTTCAATCCATATCCAATATGTCCATTTTATTATTATCGTCCAAAAATATCATAAATCATAGTCAGTCTAGCGCTTACTCTCTTACAAGTAAAAGACACAGAAGATAACATAATATACAACCTTGAGTGCATACTTCAAAGGCCTTTAATAAAATGTCAAATAAAATAAAGCCAGAACAGCGTAAGGGCCCACGAGAACGCAGGGAGAGTCCAACCGATGAGAGTTTGGGAGTCCAAAGAAATGAGCGCGTATATAAAAATGCTGAGCGACAAATGAGGTATGAAAGAAAAAACCGGGATCCACCGGGGAAGGAAGTTGAAAAACCAAAAAGTGCTATGAAAATACCGTCAAAAGATTCTCCTTCCGTTGATGAATTTGGCTCAACAAGAGTGGATGCTGTCGTATTTGTTGTTGTTCTGGCCCAAGTAATAATTATTATTCTTAAAGTCACAAAATGATTGACCAAGACCAGACCATTCGCCAAAAGATTTATTTTTAAACAAAGGGAATATATACATACTACTAATTCCTTAGATTGTTGGATGTGTAGCCGTTGGCTTTGAGATTTACGCATACTCCATGGATCAAGAATGGAACAGAATCGCAAACGGTAAAGCTGCTATCGATGAACTTGAGGGTCACGCAGCATTTAAAACAAAGACATTAAAACTTAAAGGACATGTCTATTTAGAAAAGGCCTTGGAGTATTGTACTCGAGATGAGCCTCTAGAGATAGTGTTCATAGTTTTCATCCTTTCCTTTGTAATAATATCTTTTATTCAGATTATAGCTTGCTACGTTAAGGCTGCTGACGTAGAAAATTACGCGATTGTTGTAAGTAGTTAATTGCTTATACTTGGCCATCATTACTAAAATATTATTACAAAATAAAAAAGGGCGACTTCGCAGTACTGTTTATATTATATAATTACAGTTAGTTGGATTATATGCCGTTGTAGGAGCAGCTTGCATTTTCCTCGCCACCTTCCCAGTAGTTGCAGCGATAAATATTGAAAACAGTTACACATACGCAGCCCAAATGCTTCACAACTTTAGGTACATCGACCCGGATGATCCTTTAACTAGTACACAGCAAGACATGTGCAACCAAAAGTACAAAAACGGTTGCGATTATTACGAATATGCAAAATTGCAATCCAAGATTCTTGAGGGAATCTTTCGTTTGTGTGGTGCTGGATCTAGATTTACTAGATATTACTACCATGAACAAGAGGACCAAACATCCATTCAAATTGAGGGTGAAACCTATTACAGGTCCGAATTAAAAGAAATTGGCTTTTGTAGTCGTGACGGGTATAAATTTACAGCTGCTGTAAGTAGTAATATCTTTCAATACAACACTCAAATAAATCGCCATTTAAAAAAAGGAATTTAATTTCTATTTCCAAAACTTGTAAATAGACATGTGCCATAATTACGGGAGTAATTTACTCCATGGTCCCTATAGTCTTTTGCTGTCAGGGTAGGTCAACAAAGAAAGAAGGCTACTACAGTGAAAATGATACCATAATCAGCCGAAAGGAAGGTATTGTGAAACAGAAGGAAACGGAAGAAGCGTCGGAACCAAAACCACAAGAGAAAAAACGATCAAGTGCTTTTGATCCGACAGCAGCTATCGAACAATTCAGGAAATACGTTGAAAAGGATTCTGATTAAAATAATTGACAGCTATATAAATGCAATTATATTTCACATAAATTTACTCGAAAATGATTACACGCATTGAATAAATAAGTGTACATAGATAATAACAAGCAGTACGTATTGTTATTATAGGGCATTTAAAAAAAAAATCCTGTGAATCATGTGGCACACATTTTTGTCATTTTGATTTCACTGTTATTCTGACCCCTACACCAATAAATGCATCCTCATTTTTAAATTTATTTCTCGCTCTCTGTATTTTCCAAAACTCATGGCCGAAAATTAGCAAAGCTACAAAAAATCCGGCAGCCAATATCACAAACAATGATTCAAAATGTCGTAATTTCAATTGTTTTGGCCCAATACCGCCTTTCACCTTTGTGTTAGTCATATAGCTTGTCAATCCCCCGTTTAAATTACTAAACATTTGAATAGTATCCTTTATCCTTTTTCTTCCCATCTCTCTTGCCATGGACCGGTAATGTGTGTTCAAATAGGCAAAAAGTCCAAAATCTCTGCACCAGTTCAAATCTTTTACCATGTCCCTTTCAAATGGTCCTGGCATCACGGACCACAACTCTGGATTTATTAGCCCTTCATCTGAAACCCTGTATGGGGACGCATCTAAAACAGATGTCAAAGTGGTGGCGATCAAATTCAAAGACTCTTCCGTGTCAATCATGTGCAATTTGCCATCAAAGAATTTTTTATAATAAGATGCGCTTTGATTTTTCGAGAGTGTCAAACTTTCCTTAAATCTACGGACTAGCCAGTGAAAAATATTGAAAGGTTTTCCAAGGTTCCACTCTGTTTGATTTGCAGACTGTAGGCTTTTCAAAATTTCACCCACATTTTGTTCAATAGTGTTGAAAGCCGTTAGTGGAATGCCTTCCTTTCTGCCCTGGTCTGCCAAGTCGTGAAATGTTTTGATGTAAGTTGTTGCAGGTGGTTTGCTCAAATGACTGGCTAGCTCACCACGATACGTTTCAGAGAGGAGCAGACAGTAAAACAACCAAACACTTAGAATCATTCGAAAGTATAATTGCGAATTTGCTACCTCGTCAAGGCATTGGTCCAACAATGGCCGAAAGATGGAGCCGGCAATATCTTCAAAAGATGGTGCTTTCTCTGATGAACTCTTTTTGATTCGGGAATAAATTAACGTCCCAAAATAAGTGATGCACGTTAGCAGCGGAATAAAGAGAATGACTGAGATAAATACATCAAATCCCAAAGGTCCAAGAAGGGACAACCACATATTCCTCCGAGAAATGGTTTGCGGTGTAATAAACTTTACAATGATTTGTAATCCGGTGTAAACTAGATCACTGTTCTTGTTAAGCCATGCTTTTTCATCGTGCACAATAATTTTAAAGTTTATTGTAATGTATTTATAGTAATAGCGTGCCAAGTTCGCATTTTCTCTGGCATCTTCAAGCTCCTGACAAGTTTTAAAACTTCCGTTGTATTTTTGCATTATATATTTTGGAATTAAAGAGTGAGGACCTGGCATTAACGATTTCATCACGTAATTTTCTGGCTTTTTATGCGCTTCAACTTGCATTGCCATGTCATGGAATAACGTAAAGTTATCCCAGGTAAGCGGTTTTAACTTTACTAAAGGGTAAATGAAACAATGCCCTTGATAACTTTTATGAGCCTTCTTGTCAAATTTTGCATCATTAACTGTGTGAAGGCTCCACTTTTTAACAAGGGAACAAAATGTACAATAAAATTTAGTAAAGTTTGTAGTAAGGTGAACTAAATTCTTAATTATGAAGCCCAGTTTTATCTGACTAACTTGTGGAGGTGATATTACAATCAAATAATTCATGTTTAAATATCGTATTTCAACTTGTAATAGCTTATCTAAGGACGTGGCATCTTGGTGATTATTAATTAAGAATATCCAATATCTATGCTTCAAATGTGGAACGTGTTTTGGTGAAAGCACTGCAGTTTTTTCAGTAGATTTCCAAGTCGTCTTCGATGGGGAAATCTGGAGAACTTCCATTGGACGCTTTTTTACGTGTAAAATTATGAGATCAAGAAGATGATTGCCTTGGTCAGCATCAACTTTATCTTTTTTTAAAGCAAACGGCTTAAAAACGAATATTTTGGAGTCTAATGGTGACTCCATCAGTGATTCCAAATTGGAATACAAGTACTCATAGCTTTTAGCTTTTTGTAAGACAGACGATGAGTTACTCAGTTTAAGGAAAAGAAGCAATTTTGCAAATATAAATTGACACCTCATCGTTTTTACATGTACGACTGTACTACGTTTTTGAGTGTAATAAATTTTAAGTAATATAATGTATTGTTTTAAATGCTCAACCAGCTAAATAATCGGGTAATATAAATTTATAAAGAGTTTTGTTTTTTGAGTTTTTGAAATTGTAGATGAAATGGACAGCGATGCGATGGTGCTAGAAACGTATTGACCCTTCGACGATTGACGCAGGCCGCACCTGTGACACTGAAACTTTATACAAGTTTTACTCAACAATAAAGTATTGTACTAAAATCCTATAATAATCATAGTCTTCTTTTATGCTGGCTTTTGTTCAGCAATAAATATACTTGTGTTACAAAATAAGGCTGCCTGACGAATTACAGGATTGACGAAACTGTAAAATAAATTGATGGCTTTTAAAGTTTTAACGAGCAGCAGTTTAGTGAGTTGCAATATTTTGTTATTCAAAGTGTATTTAAATTAATTTTATACAAATAAATATGTGGTTTGTAATAATAGCAGTCTAATAATAAAAGATGCCAATTAATTCACGACATCGCGTGTACACTTTCCCACAGACAAAAAAAAATCCATTTTATTGTATCCGTTTGTTGTGCAAGATCAACCATATATTTTACTGTCGAACGTGTCGTCGTGATATATGAGGTATCATATTTCAAGTTACCTCTACAATTTTCATCTGAAAAATATTGTCGAGAGAAGAAATATAAAAGAATCATGTAACCGAATGAAAAAATAAGGCATAATTATTTATTATTGCATATCAGCATCACATTTTGCCTGTTGTTGTCGTAAGGCAAAACTATGAGCTGGTAATAATTAAATTAAAATTCTAGTACGTTTTCGTTATTGTACGCCTGGGAGAATGCCATTTTATGAGCAAAGATAAAAATATATATTTTTTATAAAAAAATCCAGGGAAATTGTTGCAGTTTATTACTACCATGTACATCATGTAGCGTTATATATATTTTTTATTGCCGTTTTTATTCCAGGTTTTATGTTCTACAACATCCTTGTAGAACAACTACATATTTTTTTAAAATTTGTTTTATATTCAACAATTCAACAAAGTAAAATTTCACGAGGTTATAGGGTTTCACCCATTTTTCATCTACATACATATGTACATACATTTGTAAACAGATGGTCTTGTTAAACTATTT
Source organism: Zhuqinia jingwanae (assembly GCA_027744095.1). NCBI lineage: Eukaryota > Metazoa > Arthropoda > Collembola > Entomobryomorpha > Paronellidae > Zhuqinia > Zhuqinia jingwanae. Next base: position 5,149 of record JAHZNC010003442.1, on the reverse strand, counting down.
ATATTTGTAAACTAGTACACAGACCAGTATGAAGAAACATTCCGGTTAATTTTATCCAATCATTATTATTGCTTGCATACAAATATGATGTAGCCAATAAAAAAAGAGACACATTAAACTTTTACAAAAAAAAATGTTCCCAGCCTTGACTCTGTTCACGGTGTAATAATTTTGAAATGGATATTTGTGTGAATGATCCACGCGTGTACGTACGCGTATGTAGATTGCAGATTGCAGATTGTATTTCTATAATACAAGCCTTGATGCCAGTAAGACAACGATTTTTCTCTCTCTTTTATACTGTATTAATAAGTTATAACTTTTTTTGCTGATTTATGACAAATAAAAAAACTTTGCAAAAAGAAAAGATGCATAGGTATATATATTTTAATGAATAATATCTATATGGGAAATGATTTACTAGCATGTAAACAATTATGGTTTTTATGAAAAACGACAATGATAGTTGATACGTTTTGGAATGCAGCAGCTCTAGAAGTTAGTTATCTTCTACATAGATGCATAGTGCAGCGTACAATACTATTTCTTGAGACGATTGTCATTTTCTTCTTCTTTTTACGTCAATACACCGACCGGATTTGTATGAAGTTTTATGAAGAGTGTAAATACGATACACGTCTTATACGACTGACTTAATGACTCAATAAGCCAGTGAAGACAGCACTAAAATATATATTTTTTCTTTAAAATGTTATAATAATAATAATATTTTTTATGCTTTCTTTCTTAGCGCAAAAGTGGAGACTTGAGACGTTCAGTCACAATAAATGAGCCTATTATGTATAGTAAATATGTCAGTAAAAGAAGCTAGCGATATCTTAAATCATGGTGATAAAGATACACGATGAGTGACTCTACTATTTATTTACACACTGGTTTTCTCCGACTAGCAAGACGGTCGTTAGAGATGGTTTAAAGGGAAAAGACATTCACCGCTGTGCTCGCCAGTTAATAAAGTACGCTTAATGGCAGGTTGATGCGGTATTGTTTACTATAATCCACATTTGTGATGAAAAGAATACTACAATCTATTATCTTAGTTTAATAACTAAACATAAAAATTGAGGGAAGAAATACAATGCAATCTTTAAACAATTTTGTTGAATGATATAGGTATATACTATATTGATCTATGTGCTCAAAATTGTTACTTTTAAACAAGGTTACGGTAAGATATATAGTTATTGAGGTAAAAGCTATATCTGCTCAAGCAATACTATCATAAATAATAATAATGAGGTGTATATGTATACATATATGCATTACTGTACGAAGAAGAAAAGAGTCACTGCTGTTGCAGAACATCCTGTCGGTATCGACATCTAAAAGAAGGGCAAACAATATCTTGTTAAAACCCGAGCATGGTACACTAATTAATGAGCTATGGTTTTCAAATTTTGTCTTGATAAAGGTTTTTTGCCTTGCCGTTGTCACCAAGTCTATATCCTTCTCGTGTCCTCACATACATACATACATACTTCCGCCGATTTTCTTCAAACTTGCAATAATTAGAACACGAATTACCTCGAGTAAAGGGCTAAAGACAACCTATTTCTAATAAATCTATGATGCGGGGTAAGTAAACTATGATAATACATATAAAAAAATGATAGCTTATATCCGATAAGTTTGTCATTTGGTAGTGCAGTAGTCAAAACAAGTATTACTTATACACACAACACAGTTCCTCCTTACAACATACATGTTATGTATGTAGTTTTTTTCTGAGATATGATACATTGGTTTTTAAGGGTTTGCATTTATTTGAAGAAAAAGAGCACCCGGAAATTATTTCTTGTCAGAAGTCATGTTGGTCTCAGCATAAAACATATGTAATATATAACACAGCAGACGTGACACGATTTAAACGCAATCTTGACAAAAGGCGTTTCCCGTCTTCTAAATAGACAGGTGACAGGACTTCAGATTTTTTTTTCAACTCAAAAAAAAAAAGAGTGCAGGACAGTGACATAAAATAACCTTTTTTTTTAAACATAAATAGTAACACTTTCAGAGTATTACTGTCACACATGTATATACGCGATGTAATCTGAATCGGATCGCATTGGAAAAAGATTTCTATTGTTCCTGAAATAATCAGTTATCAGTCTTTATCACGATCCTTTAGTCATGTAGGAAGTATGGAATGCTACTTTTTACTTCAGATCCCACATCCCACCAGCAAAAGAAGAAACATGGTATAAGCACGCTCATTTATAGGTGAAAAGCAAACATTAATTGCAAATAATACAACTTAAACACGCATTTTTTAAATGTACTTCTGTCGCCTCTCAGGTGGCAAAGTGGCACGCTCATTTATAGGTGAAAAGCAAACATTAATTGCAAATAATACAACTTAAACACGCATTTTTTAAATGTACTTCTGTCGCCTCTCAGGTGGCAAAGTGACAATGGTGAATATTCTGACATTTTTTTTTTAAATTTTTTTTTACCGTTCCTTCATTAAAAGCTCGCCCTTTATCCTGCGAGTCTCACAATGATCAGCTCCCCGTCGCATTTGACATGTCGACCAAACAAATATTTATTATCCTCACTTTACTTTACATACAAAAATGCCGCCAATATACAAAAATGCTTGTGAGTATAGTGAAGTAAGTAAAAGTGAGGTATAAATTACAACATATATCTGTAGTTGTACAGAAAAGAGCAGTTCACAATGCGCTTGTTTGGATAAATAGACAGGTAATGGACTTGTTAACAACAAAGGACATACAAAAAAGTCAATGTCATAAAAGCTATTTTCATTTGTCACCCATATCCGTTATTTATTTTGAAAAGCTCTTTTCCTGGTCTGACTTGTTATATTTAATTGTGATGCGACATTTTATATGTCATACACTGCTTTTTGTACATGACAGCAATAATATTTCCTCATTCCTCTGGCTCAACAAACAAGAAAGAAACCATTTTCTATTATGGTTTTACCAGGGGGCAGTCAGACAGGATGTAACTCTTCAACTCAACCTGTCTTGTTAAATAAATAAATCAAAATACTACATGGTTATTGCTTGGTGGTGGTGTATAGTAGCACTTTTTGAACTTATGTAACAAAATTAATTACAAGGTGGGTAAGGTGTGTCCATCTACTGTCATGACTAGCTATTACTATAATATTATATTAGGTATAAGAAAAAAAAATTCTCATAAATGCACAGTGAAAAATCCCTTCCTGAGTTGAAACTGATGAATGATGATAATGTATGAGGGTGTATTGCATATGGGAAAATATACCTATAAATTTGTTGTTATAAATTATAGTTCACTGAGCATTAAGTGTATCAGTTGACATGAAAAGAGCCGACTGCCAATTGAAAAAAAGACGTTTTTACTACGATTATATTCATGTTTAATAAATAACATATTTTCATGTTTGTTGGTACGCTTGTGGCTACAAAAGTAAGATTTCACACTTATTTTAGTAAATTATTTAAAGATTATTTTTTAAACTAAATAGAAAATATGCGTACATAAATACACAATTCAGTTCTAGTACAAATTTATTACTCATGTAAATGAATTTGTGATTTTATGATATCGAATATCGACTCTTTTTTTAATTACAAGCTCTTCGACTCTACGCATTGTGCATTTGTGCATATACCCACAGCAAACCTACCTGTATTCAAAATCAGGCTGATTTGTGTTTTTACAATAAAAGGCAATAAATTCATTAAAAACATGAAAAATCATCGGAACTTAAATAATTATTGTTGTTGCTTACGAGATAAATTCTATGATTGTTCTCTATCCATTAATTTTTCTTATAAAAATATTAGCTGCTTGGTTTCAAATAATCAGGTGTAATCGATATTACACAGTGTGAGCTTATATCAGTTGATTAATGGTGCAAAGAAAATGAATGACTATACTTTCGTGTCATTTGTAACTGATATTTTAAGTGTGATAAAGCGAAAGAGTAATAATGTACGCATACAATATTGAACATGAGAAACATTTGATTTCCCTCCATTGAATGGGATGACATATCAATACATATTAATATTTACAAATGATTTCAAATTTTTGTATTGTATTGATCAGTGTATATCTTTGGTCAACTAATTTTGTAATCTTTCAACATGTTTCAGCTGTGAATGTGATACGCTAAAATTATAAAGTATATATAGCAATTTACAAAAGCTTATCAAAAGATAAAAATTATTATTATTATTTTTTATTTGTGTCTTTGCACTTGATGATCTCCATCTTGATTAAAATGACTATTTAAATAATTATAGTGAAGCTCTAGATGTATTTTTTCCCATGCTAAAGTGTACATGCAAGTAGGTAAATTAAATACCTACTTTTTATAGTACTTGCAACAATGTGAGTATTTTTTTTTGCACAAAAATTATTTATTATTATTACTATTAGTTTTTCCATTTGCACACACTTTCACTGCTTCTCCACCCTCGATTTTATCTACCTCAACCATGGGATCTGTCAATCTATCTTTCAAGCAGTTCCGTTTCTCATTCATCACCACTTTGTTTTCCGCTGCCAGCTACAAAAAAAATGCGAAAGTTACTGCCCGCTGCTGCTGTTTATTGATTAACATTTATTTTGTTAGTCACATTTATTATTTACTATCAGTACTATATGTATGTATGGACGTGCATATTATATTCTGACGACAGGTATATCAGTTTTAACTCTCTCCCGGAAAGTGCACGAATTTCCTTATAGCTATAGACGTCATTGATAGAGGAAACGTGTGTATATCAAAATGAACTATAGCCTACTACTAAACTCGTAAAACATATAATCTCTGTCGTATGCTAATTGCTTGTAATTTGATAAAACTGGTCTAATGTTAATTACCAGTAGAGCAATACACGATATTATATTACAAAAGCTGTCATTCAAAACTATTGGCTGCAAACGAGATGAACATTTCACGACAGAAGAAAAAAGTAAAATATTTTGAAAGTAAAAGCTCCAAATGTAGTACGTACATAAATGTACGTAGTATTACACTGTCTGTAGTCTGTACTAGTCAAGTTATGCAGAGTGCCGACACATGTAATCTTGTGATTTGGATGAATAGCAAATAGCAACAACTAACAACATCTTCTTTACTGTAACATCATGAATATACCTATATATG
>JAHZNC010003441.1:0-10703 GCA_027744095.1 Zhuqinia jingwanae | reverse complement strand
GACATAGTTTACGATTACATTTTGGTTGGTTATCTAATCTGCATAAGTACGTAAATATAAATGTAAATAGCAACAACAACGGCGATGCCCGCAAAAAAAACTATTTTTTATGTAGTCTGTATGTTACTCACTTCACATTATTCTAATGCAATCATCTACTACATTGGTACACATTGAGACGCATAGTTTACATTTTTTTTTAATGGCTCAACAAGAGTCGCTCTTTTTTTGCTTCTGAAAGACAAATAGTACATACGCACATCACCAATGCCATCATCATACTCTGTTTTCAAAAAAAAAAAAAAAAACTGGTAAACATGTGTGGGGGTGATAATGGCAATACTAGTTGTCTGCTTGTAGTGATAATTTTTCATGATTGATTTGCTTGTTTGATTGTTATTGCCACTGAAATCTTGTTATTATTCTCACAGATGTGGTTGTTGCCTTTGCGTTTCTCACAGTTGGCTACACCCATCACTGTCTTATTTAATTTAGAGTAAGTCTAGTTTAAAAAAAATGCGTTGAAGCAAGAGGAATGTGCAGTATATACTCCATTTTACTGATTGAATTATAATGCTGACACGAAGCAAAAGTGGTATAGTGGGAACATAACGTAATGCACTAAGTGTCATAAAGTTGTCAAAGGGAAATTAAATTTAAAGAGCGCTTTAGAAAACATTTAAACTCTTAAAACTGAATTACATACAAAAACCAAAGTTTTTACGTACTGCAAAACTACACCAAGAGCACAGGAGTCTACTTTAAAAAAAAGTTCTTTTATACAAAAAAAAAGTTCGCATAAAGTAGTAGTAGTAGTAGTAGTAGTAGTACTTAGTAGCGATTTTCAAACTATTAAGCTGACTGAACATATGACCTCATTGTATTTCCAACAGTTACCTGTTATAATTCAATATGATATAAATACATGTATCTCTCAGGTTTGTGCACACACACTACTCTAGCGACTAAACAAAATAAATGGGAGGCATACTAACTTGATGGAAGAATGTAAAAAAAAATTATATAATCCTGGAACAACGGCACACAATTGTTAGAAATGTCCTGAATAAAAAAAAAAACTGGTTTGGCCACATGGTACGAAAGTCGACAACATTTGTTTTAGATGTTGATTATATTGTCAATAGTGTAAACATTCGCAGTATTCCTTAAAATTTCACACAGGTGCAGTGCAAAAAACAAAATTTACAAAAGCATAATAATATGTCAGTTCATATCACCAAAATAAATCATTAAAGATGACAAAATATTCTAACAATATGTATGTATGAAAGTAATTTAATTAATAATAATAATAATAATATGCTTGTTCTGTTTAATTTTAGCATGGGTACTGGGTTGGTGGATGTGCAAAACAGTTCCCTACATTCAAGGTAAATCTAAAGATACTAACTATTAGTGACATATATACACATCCATCACAATTCTTATGTTTTTTAAATTTATTTTTATTGTTGAAAAAGTAGTTTTTTCAAAAAGAATGTATTGTTTCTTCTTTCATTTCACACACAATGTTGATTATTGCTATTACTAATCATCGATTGTTTTTTTTTACTTTGTAGGTGTATCCGTGTGTGCATCAGTTTACTCCCTCGTTGCAGTTTCATTGGATAGGTAACCAAAACATTTAATTTACTAATTTACAGCATCAGATCTATTTCCAATTAATTAGCATGTTATCACAGTGACAGATACACATATATATGATTTATTCCAACAATCACTTACTTACTTAAGTTGTTAGTCTTTTTTTCTGAAATAAGTTTTGACATTTGAAAGGAATGATGGAAAATCGCCATAAATATGGATTTTATAAAAAGTGCTGCATGGCCACCAATGGTGGCCCACCATTAGAATTTTCGTGATTCATACCTTTAATTTTTGGTTAGAGGTCATCTTCGTTCTTTATAAAAGAGTTTGAGCTGAAGCTTGAGGGCTTGAAGTTTTATTTGTTTGAGTGTGAAAGCATGAGTATGTATTCATTCAAGCATAAAATGTGTCCTTGGTTCTAGATGTTCGGCTATTCTATTTCCTCTTGGCGGTGGATTCACAAAGCGGAAGGCCAGATCCATCATAGTTGTAACTTGGTGCATTGCATGTGCACTTGCAATGCCATGGGCGCTGTACTTTGAAATCCTAACACCGGACCCTGAAAACAACCCTGATATGGTATTTTGTCTTGAAAATTGGCCAGAAGGACTGGATGGTGACCTATACTTTCTCATCGGAAACCTGCTACTCTGCTACCTGATCCCCCTTGCTCTCATCTCTATTTGCTATATACTGATTTGGGTGAGGGTGAGTTATCGACAAGTTCCCACGGACTCTGCAGCCGCGCTTCAAAAGGTACACCGGAAGGCTAAAATTGGTGTGTTGAAAATGCTCATAGTGGTGGTTCTCGTCTTTTTACTGAGTTGGCTCCCACTGTATGCAGTATTTGCAAGAATTAAATTGGGCAGTGCGCTAAAGCCATGGGAGGAAAATGTGATCTCAATAGCAACTCCAATTGCTCAGTGGCTAGGTTCCTCCAACTCCTGCATTAACCCTATCCTCTACGCTTTCCTCAATGTGAAGTTTAGAAGAGCGTTTCAGTCCATGTTGCCCCAATGCTTCCACCCAAAACATCCTGGACACATGAGCACAACAAAGTCATCACTCCTGCACAAACCACATACTTCAGTCTACAACATGACAACAGGCGTCTAGATTCTATATACATTTTTTATGAGAGAGAAAAAACAACAACACATAATCACATTCCTATGTGTCGTATCAATCCGATTAACTATTTTATTCATTCTGTATAATATTATTGGAACAACGCGCAACGGTTGGAATTAGTATTTGGTTAATTAATAGTATTTAAAAATCTTTTCTGCGTTATTCGTTTCATGTTGTTATAAAATAATCACTTCCTTCCTTCGCTTCACTGTTTGATATAATTTAGTTTGCCAAAGTTAATCATCCTCCTCTTCCCTCTACTAACTTATAGTAAAAACAAACAAAAAAGTTTTCTGTACCAACCTTTTATTATATCTTAGGTTCTGGTCGCAAAATGCAACCAGTCAATCTTAATATACAATATACATAGTAACATGATACATATCTTTACATGCTATTGTTAGTATCAATCCTTAACTTTATACCTTCATTCGGAAGAATCGTAGGATTACGACTTGCATCGTAACAATAGCATAATAATTTGTTTTTAAAATATCTCATTATTACAGGAAATTTAATTGAGTACATTCATAACATGAGTCATTCAAATAGATTTACTCAATTAAAATGTTTTACAAGTAGACTTTATACATAATTTAGTAAACCATAGTCGATGGAATGATCGGCTTGGGAACAACAACGTACCAATATTTTTGTAGACTGTGCAACGAAACATTACACATGAAAGAGTGAAAAGGCTAGTTGATATTGTTAAACTGATGATGGAAACAAAGTTTCCACAAAGCTGATCCTACTCCCACCTATTCCATACTACCAACAACATTACAACTTTCTGTCTCTCCTTCGGTTTCCGAAGCCACCTTTGAACATTACTGTTGGATGTTGCTTACAGAGAGGTCGCATTATATCCATCTTGAAGGAGACAAAAACTTTTCAAAAAAAGAAAGTATATAAAACTACAAGGTATTTCTATAATATTATATTCTCTTTGGATCTCGTACCTAAATATTAAAATTTATTTACTTTCGTAAATTTATACTAGTTTTATTTATGAGTATAATGATTGGATTGGACACTTGTCATTGAAACTTGTCTATAATAGTAATTTATATGTGCATATGTACATATTTAACAAAATGTGAATACAATTTTTTTTTTCAAAATAAAAATTATAGATTAGCTATTAAGCTTCATTATTATTAACAGGAGGGAAAAGAACTTGTAACAAAATGTAATAAAACAATGTATCCATCTATTTATGTCTATACATTTTTAATAGTACCTGTAATAGTTTAGTATAGTGTGAAATGAAGTGGATGTTTCTTGATATAATATATTATAAGACTTAACAGTACATTTAATAATAAGTACAGTATGTATGTATGTGTATGTATATATTTGTTTATTGAAACTCTTGGCAGCTAAAATGTATCTGATTATTACAAATGAGAATTATATTATATTGTGAACTAATTTTATATCAAATGAAAGTATTTTAGTAATTTTGAGTGAATTAAACGTGAATAGTGAATAGTTTGCACATTAGAGACTATATATCGTATGCATGTATTAAATATGTATATGATAGATAGAAAGAGAGAAACGAATTATTTATACTATTAAAAAGTAGTAGAGATCACAGATAAAATTGTCAAAATTAGCAGTTATTATAGCACATGTAATTGATTTCTAAATGTATCACCAACGACCGCACAGAACGAATGTGTGCAACAACAACAACAACAACAAGCCGTTATTGATGATATTTGATATCTAACATCATCATCACTTTTACTTTAAATGCCTATTTGGTTAATAAAATTATCGTATCGCGGATGGCTGACATGAATATCGAAATTGGATATGATCACACTTATTATGCATTATCATTTTAACATGTGTACTAAATATTTGTAACTGAATCAAATTAGCACTTACACTTACATATATGATTGTTACAATTACAATTAGTTACATTTCTAATTATAGAATTGATATTTGTGAGTATTCAACAATTTGTAATATGATAACTCAGCATTCATTAACCAATTATTGTATGTTTAAAACTTGATATGTAAAAATTTGTAATCGTTTTAGTTTATGTATATTTAAAACCAGTAACAACAGTTATCAATGTAACCAAGCTGTTTCGATTGGCAAGCATAAGTGTGTTTATCTTAAGTTTGGTCTAGGTTTTAGATTCATATTCATGATTTTTATAATTTATAGTTTCGTCTTGTTAGTTGACTATATATTTTAGTGTTTACCGATAATGATAACCAGCTAATAAGTAGAATAGATTGGAGATTGGAAGAACTATTCACGTGACGAGGCTCAGCTCCTGGGGTTCGGTTGGAGGTAAACTCATAAAAGCCCAATGTGTGAAATCACTCCGTGCATTGAACGAGTACTAAATTTGCACTTATAGGCAGGAATATGATATCATAGTACCAGCTAATCTCCACACTAACCCAGGGAAGAGTCACCCACGTCCACGGCCGTATAGTTTTTCCATTCAGTCACATGTAGAATATTCCAGCTGGTTCAACATATAGTACAATTACATCTAAATTGTCGAACATCATTAAATATTTGAGTGTATACGCAACTATAAACCTATGTAACGAATTTTTGTTTGTTTGTATGAATTTTTTTAAATTCTAAAACAGTTCTTGCATGTAATATTTTTTTTGCGTTGTTTCATCTTGCGAAATTAACGTCAAAATTAATTCTAATCCTTGACTACTCATGACCAGCCTTACATGATATTAAGGGGGCAACAACGTATTTACGTATGATTCNCTTGCGAAATTAACGTCAAAATTAATTCTAATCCTTGACTACTCATGACCAGCCTTACATGATATTAAGGGGGCAACAACGTATTTACGTATGATTCTCTTGCTTATATTTTCTCTTCAAGAAGAAAATGACGAAGGACAGTTCAGCGGTTTGGTCCTAGTACGCGATGTTTTACCCAGTTTATACTCAAAACCGGCTAACTTTTTTGATATGGGAGCAATTGAGGAATCGGAATCGGAGGATGAGTCTTCCCATGGTGAACAATCTGTTATAGTTCCTCTTAAAAGCACTGCTCTACGCCTTCGAACATCTTTTCTTCCTTTTCTGTCGCCACAAGACAAAGCATTACGAGCTTTGGACGTCATAAGTTTCCCACCCATGGAACCTTTCCAACCCCTCTCAGCCTTGCCATCAAGCCCTTTTCTAAGTAGCATATTGAAATCAATGATTGTTAAGCAAGGCGCGTCAGTATCTGTATCAGAATTATTTCCCTGGTTGTACCTTGAAGGGGTTCTATTGTCTCTAGCTGTCTTTAATGAAAATCCTACAATGCCTCCTCCTCCCACTTTTCTAGCTATGGATGGTGGCGTGGCCCTGGTTCTAACCCTTTCATATTTTCTCCTGTAAGATTCTGGTAATTTCTGCGATGACGCAGTATAACTTTCATGTAGCACACTAAAATCAAAGGTCGTAAATGCAGCTCTTGGCGTTGAGCCTTGGAGCTTGCCTGTCTTTGGACGGCTAGATTTCGGAGATGCGGGTGGACTTGGAGAGCTATCAGGAACATCGGTTTGAGAAACTGCTTTTGGAATTACTCTGCGCATAAAACGACCTCGTGTGGGACGTTTTGATGATTGCTGTCTTGTGGTTGGGTCTGCTGGTCCGCGAAACTTGACAGCTTTTTGAGCAGCCTCATCACCAGAACTTGATAGATCGTCACTAGAGTCAGTCTCCTGATTTTCTGCAGTGAGTTGATGTAATTTAACAACAGTTCGCTCTGGAGTGCCCTCTTTACTTATGGAACTTTGGGATGTTAACCCATTTTCACTATTTTTATCGCCAGATATCGCCGTCTTTTGAGTTGGTGAAGAAGCTTTCTCCCCGTTTTCTTTGGATTTTGGTCTGGAGCGGCTTCGGGATCGTGACTTTCTCCTGACCACACGTTTCTTTTCTTCTTGATTCTGACTTGGTCCAGGAGCGGATGAAGTAACGGTTACGGGAATACACCCAGTCACCCGAAAATACTCAAAAAATGTTCTCACAATGTTTCTTCCTAGTCGGAAATCTAAAACACAAAATATAACAACAAATATCATGACATGCTTCCATTTTCATTTCAGAAATGTTCCGAGCATAACTAGTTTGCCTACACCCATCCTCATTGTATGAAACGATTGCATTTGTTACAGGCTGATTATATCCGTAGAAGGAAGCCTCAAGGGTGTAAACATTCACGGTGTTTCTTAAAATCTCACACAGGTGCCTGCAAATGTGCAAAAAACAGACCTGCTCGTTGCAAAAATATATTTCAAGGAAGATTTAATGATAATTCCTAGATAACAAATAAATGACCCATTTCAGGCCTGTACGCCTGGAGTGTTCACCTTCTAGCAGTTCCACCTTTCACTGGATCGCGGTTGTACATGGTATGACTGGGATTATAGTCTTCAGCGTTATGCGCTAACAGCTTCGGGAATAAAATATGACGCTCGAATCTGTAATAACGGCAACATGAAAGGATTTCACATGACAACTGGCAGAGACATAAAGTTTTTAGTTGTAGGTATTTTGATGCCTTTGGGTCGTCAATTTACCTGTAGACATCGTCATATGCATTCCCATGTATAAAAGTCCCCATTAGACTTGAATGAGCATGAAGGTCGATAACCATGTCTAATTCCATGTTCTAGGACAAAAATTTAACAAATTAGAATAGATGCACATTGTAAATACTCATAATCCCTTCCCGTGTTTTTATAACTTAATCCCGAGACGGATCACTAAAATAAAATTATTACCTTACTCGCATCCAGCTCTACCAAATAATTTTTTAAAGCACTTAAAGTGGGATGAGCCCATGGAGATATTTGGTTCCATTGACGATTGAGGTCGTAACCCATCAAAGAGCACCTGATCAATAAATGACAAACACAAGCTTGATGATAGAAAGTTTTATGTTCAAAAAAATATAGTATGTTTGTAAACATTCAAGATTGTGAAGTACCGGTAGTTTCCTAAATAAACACCATCTGGGTTTATCATTGGAACTATTTTGATTATGACATGCTCTCGAATAGAAGTAGCGATGGAGTGACTACTAATCATAAAATCCATGATTCCTATAAAAGTAAATAAAAGTTAGATTATAATTTTACGCGATAACTTGACGAAAGTTGGATGAGATCCCGGCATATGCCAGTGTTACCACAGCTAATAGCTGTTGAGTGAAAATATTTGAAAATTACAGTAACATAAATCACTACTTTACACTACACAGAGTGCAGACCACAGGAAGGATTGTACTTCGCAGTGCAAAAACACAGCATATAAACCACATACCATATATGGCATGGTTGTTTCATAAAATGGCAAACATCCTAAAATGCTGACTGTCAACTGGGGATTTTCCCCAAAGCCACTTGCATCTAAACAACTCATATGTGTGCAAATTAAATACAGCCACACAATCATTCAGTTTCTCAAGAAAACTCATTGAAAAAATTGGAATAGACTTTTTATAAAAGGAATTTATGTAAAAAAAAGCAAGTGCAACAAACAAAAATTATGTAACACTAGCTTTTTTGTTGAATTAAAGATACATAAATATAGGTAATGGCAATCTGACCTTGAGCAACATATGAAGAAGGCGATTCACCCGGATGACAACGAGCCAATATAACCACAACCTTTGACCGCTTTCCAGCGAGAAGGGCAGGACTGCCGATAGTTATCACTTCTAGTTTGCGATTTTGCTGTTGAAAGCGATAAATACATACGGCGACAGTTAGAAATTTCATATGCAAAGTTTTTGTTACAAAGTCAGTTATTAATTGGAAACGAGAAAGCATAATGTTGAATTTACCAAAGTATATCCGATAATGTCCCTTCGAAAATATGGGAATTCACGTTGGTCAATTAAATGAATACATAAAATGAAAGTAAAGGAACCAATTTCGTGAAAAAAAATATATTGGAAATGTGAACAAGCCTGTTTAAAAGTAAAGTTTGGGGAAACGTACCATCTGGGACGACTAGTAGTTTTTACGAGTGGAGCCATTCCATCCCTAAATAGTGTCTTGATTTTACACAGGTTTACCACATTAAAGATTACTCTCTGCAAAATATTTAAAAACACAGGCTAAAATTAAATTGATGTGAGGTGATGGCAGAACTGTAGTAAATGTGGTGTCAATTAAAAACGATGACTAACTTGGTCTGCTCTCACATTATCCACAACGAAATTGAACCACAATCTATATCTTGGATTGCACGTGTCGGGACGAAGGAACAAGTCATACTCATACTCGGATATAAAATCGACCCGGCCAAGATTCCCTACAAGTAAAAATGACATTGTTTTTGTAACCTTTGTTTAAAGGTAATTTGAAGTCCCTTAATGTATGTGTTTAAGTACCGCTTTCATATGATGCATCAAAACAGAGATGACCACGCTTTGCTTTTCCACTATGACCAGGCGGTCGCAAGACAACCCGCGTTACATTTCCGAGACCACCTTCAGCATCACTGTCGTCACTTTCTACAATGTTAAAAATTAAAGCAAAATACATCATAAAAATCAATTTTCCAGACATTCTTCAAAATCTCAAACGACAAACAAAGGTTAGTAAACTAAGCCAGCTAAAGTCAGAACTTTTGTGTGTTGTGTTTAATGTAGGAGCTGAAAATAAATATATGGGACCACTTTAACCACATGTGTTATCCTTCCTTCCGGTCCTCACATTTCAGAATCAAATTAATACTTGTTTTAGTTTTTTGTTAGTAAGAGCTTTCGAATTAATTTACATGGTACACAAGTTATATAGGCATTACATAAGGCCCGGAGTCGGAGGGTCCTATGCTGTGCTATCCCCGAGAATTTGATCAATTTGGTTAACCCTGACAGATTGTAGCGTACCATATCCTTCACCACCAATCATTTATGTATTTGCATGCAAGTTTGAAAAAATGTATGAAAGTGTGTGTCATGTTCATGTGTGAGAGATATGTAAGTTTCTTTTTCGAGGAAAATTTTCTCCCAAACCGTTACTAATGGGCTTTATTTTTGGTTAGAATGCAAGGTATATATAGCAGCTAATTCTTGCGCTTCTCAACGAGAGCTTAAGAATGTGCTGTCTTAACTTTTAGTCCCTAATGAAGTTAAACTGTTTTTACGTTTGAGGTTAATTTTCATCAAAGTAATCGACTTCCTAGTGTTCATATATGTTGTTTAAAATGGAAGAAAAAGTGGACACAGTCGATTTGAAAATGACCTCATGAACAGAGATAACTAAACAGTCCAATATCAGCTATCCAAAATAAACCCTATTAAACGATTAAAAAAAGGATCGTAATGCTTTAGTTAAAGCTTTAAAAAAGAGTCAAAGCTTTAGTGCTCTAGTATGTTTGTACCAAATTTGGTGCAAATCAGTGACTGCTTATAGCTTTTTTATGATTTTAGCGCCCCTGATGGCAGCGCAATGAATTTATAGCGCTGAAAATGCTACTGAGTTAAAGCTTTAGTGCTCTAGTATGTTTGTACCAAATCTGGTGCAAATCAGTGACTGCTTATAGCTTTTCTATGATTTTAGCGCCCCTGGTGGCAGCGCAATGAACTTATAGCGCTGAAAATGCTACTGAGTTAAAGCTTTAGTGCTCTAGTATGGTTGTACCACATTTGGTGCAAATCTGTGACTGCTTATAGCTTTTTTATGATTTTAGCGACCCTGGCGGCAGCGTAATGAACTTAGAGTGCTGAAAATCTATACGGAGCTATTCCTCCATTTGAAAAATGTATGTGCCAAGTTTGGTCCAAATCCGATCAAAACTGTGGCCTGTAGAGTGCGGACATACATACATACATACATACGAACATACGGCCAACAGATATGATCTCCAACCTTATAAATGATCGTTATACGATCCTTAATAAACCTTGCAGTAAGATGTAACATACGAGCATCAGCATCATAAATGCAATCACT
>JAHZNC010003440.1:0-10542 GCA_027744095.1 Zhuqinia jingwanae | reverse complement strand
ACCCTTCGCGTCGTGTCATGGAAATTTGTATTCGTGAAAGGATATTTATAATGTGAGTACTTAACCCTGCTTTTATGGGAGGTTTGATGATAATCATGAGAACATAGATAAAACATGAATATTATTCTTTTGTCTATGCATGAGAAGGTAATAAGGGAAAGAATCTCCATACATGACTAGATGGTATTATAGCTATGGGCTGTTCGTCAACTAAGCCCCGCTTCAATCCAAAAAATGTCTGATCAAGGACTCGTTGGGAGACGCGCCACTCTTCGGATGGAATGGCGTTCCAGCAAGCCCTGCACTACAATGGGAAACCTTAGTCACAAATATTCAAGATTACATCGGCTCACTCAACTTTGGCTACCGTATTGCATTGAAACAGGAAGCGGTTAAGTACTACAAGGGCTTGGGCTCTTTTCGAGATGCACACAGTGTAGTGGTTAATTATCCAGATGGTACAGAAGCCGAGGAAATTACAGGTCAGTGTATTGTAATTGCTGTTGGAGGTCGTCCAAAGTACCTGAAAATTCCCGGAGGAACTGCCAAGGATAACCTGTGTATCACCTCGGATGACCTCTTTTCTCTTGAGAAAGCACCTGGGAAATGCCTTTGCGTTGGAGCCGGTTATATCAGTGTGGAATGTGCTGGCTTCCTTGCCGCGTTTGGGTACGATGTGACCGTCATGGCAAGATCAGTCATTCTCCGGGGTTTTGATCAAAATGTGGTAGACCTTTTAGTCAACAACTTGCTAGATAGAGGTGTGAAAATAGTCCGTGCAGAGCCAACGGAAATCAAGAAAGTGGGAGAAGGTAAACTTATTGTCAAATATGAAACATCTGAAAAAAGATCTGTGGAGGAGGAATTCAACACTGTTCTGTTGGCGGTTGGAAGAGAGCCTTGTACATCCCTTTTGAATTTGGAAGCAGTCCCTGCTGTTAAACTGGACAAGGAAGGGTACATAATTACTGATGCCACGGAGTGTACTGGTGTTTCTCATATTTTCGCCATTGGAGACTGCGCCAGTGAGCGACCTAAACTGACTCCAACAGCTATCATGGCTGGACGCTGGCTTGCACGACGACTCTACAGTAAAAATATTTTTCGAAAAATTGTTGACTACTCAGGTGTCCCCACCACAATTTTTACACCCATTGAATATGGCTCCTGCGGCTTATCAGAGGAGGATGCTACAGATAAGTTTGGATATGATAATCTGAAAATCTATCAGAAAACCTCGACCCCACTTGAGTTCTCAATGAATAAAAGGGACCGGGAAGCACTGTTCGCCAAGATGGTTTGTCGGAAAGGGAAAACAAATGAAAAAGAGAAAGTGGTGGGATTTCACTATCTCGGCCCAAACGCTGGAGATATTACAGTGGGATTTTCAATGGCTCTGAGAAAGCAGTGTTTCAAGAAGGATTTTGACGAGATGATTGGCATACATCCCACTTGTGCGGAAGCATTCTGTGAAATGAATGTAAAAGGCGCAAAATTCCAGGAGAAAATGTGTTGAGGTTAACTTTTGTGCATGTTGGATGGATGGTATATGCTTCATTTCCATTTCCTCCACTGCACAAATATCCAATTACTGAACAATTATTAATTTTCGGTGGATAATAGAAAATATTTTTTTTCTTCTGCTGGTATGATGACATTGTTCCCAAACCTTATAAAGGAAGGACACTGTCGGATAAAAAGTTATATAATTGTTTCTCCCTCTCAACGTCAAAGTTATATAAATAAAAATATTTTTATTTCTGTTCCTCAAATTAAAATTGAATCGACAATTCATCATATTGCACAGAGACATAAATTATTCCTATTTAAAATGCAAGCAATATATTTTATTCATTTATTTCATTGCAGTGAACAAAGAAGTAAACAAAAATAATTATTAATTAATCACTGACTCTTTTTCATTATCCATATTTCATCTGTCCGTCTCGGCCAAACCCATACGAATAGTTTAAGCCTCATTGTTAGGACATATTATATGCATGCATATTTGGATTTTTGAATATATCACAGATGAAGACCATTTGTCATTGGGACATTTTGCCATTCCTCCACCACCACAACCGCCACTACTACTACTACCTCACCAGCAGCAGCATATAAACAAACATGCATAATAATATATTAAACTGTTCTCTTAAATCATCATTTTATATGCGTATATTTTTTTCTTCATATATTATATATTGTCGTAAAACACTTATCTCCATCTCTGAACATGGAAAGTACAAAATGAAAATGAATGAATGAAGAATGACGTTGGTGTTCCTCTCTCTCACTGTTCAATGCAAAGTTATCCATATCCATCCGTCAACATCACCACACCACCAACAACAGCAACAGCACCATCATCAGTAGTAGGACACAGCAAGAAAAAAATATTAATAGTTTTTACTTTAGACTTGTTGGAAAATATTATTAATATACTTGCATACAAATAGGCATGCATTGTGCATACATGAATCCATATTACACACGGGATTGGATTAATATTATTAGCAAAAGTGGTGGTGGTATGGTGGCAAAGAGAGCGGCAGTGCAAAAGAGTGAATTATTGGCGCTGTCACTTTGTCCCTATGCTCATGCACTCTCCTGCCATCCAACCCATAACTCATGATCATCATCAATCTCAACCATCATAATATAACGTGCATATATTTCCGCTCTCTTCCTCCTTTGAATCCAATGCTGTGTGTAAAATCCTATAATATAATATATTGGGTGCGTACGTGCTGTGTAAACTTTGTGTTTGACGACGTTTTTTTATATGATGATGATGATGATGACAATGAACACTATAATACGAGATATCTTTCAGTAGTCACAAAGGCGTGTGATGGCAAATAAATGGTATATGATAAATTATTGCGTGTTACTATTATTATTAGAGAAGGATGAGGATGATGATGTTATTTTTCTTTCTTCTAATTTTATTCATGGCTCAAACAACTACATACGACGCACGTACATTTATATAAATGACGACGACGGGGTCCTTATTTGTTTCTGTTTGTGCGACCCTTTTCCTCCTATTGTACTGCAACAGCGGCGACGCGGGTGCAACTTGCAAGCTGTTTGAAAATGAATTATAATTATTGTTACTTCATAAATTTGTTGTGTGAACAATATGCATGGTATATGCGTTATGAACTACTACTCCTACTACTGCTTATCTTGTGGGCTTAGTAAACAAATTCAAGTAACACGATTTTAATTCACGTGTTTTATCAATGAAATTAGTATTTGCGAAATGGCATGATAATAGCAAAATCCGGTAATAGCTAAAGAAGGGGACTTTAATTAATTGGGGGGGGGGTAGNATAGCAAAATCCGGTAATAGCTAAAGAAGGGGACTTTAATTAATTGGGGGGGGGGTAGATAATTTATTATTATTATCACTTTCATTAACATGATTGCCAAAAGACACAGTACTTACAATTTTTTAATGGATAGAATTAAATTTTTAACAGTAAACTTATTTTTATAAAAATGTACCCATGTAGGCAATACCCTGTGAGCTATGGTAATAATATATTTTACGATAGCTTAATAATAAAAGTTTTATTCCACACCAACCTTACTTTATAAATGTTTTTTACAATTACTTAATCTTTGTGTTATAACCCGATCTCATAGTCAATACCCTGTGAGCTATGGTAATAATATATTTTACGATAGCTTAATAATAAAAGTTTTATTCCACACCAACCTTACTTTATAAATGTTTTTTACAATTACTTAATCTTTGTGTCCGATCTACATAAGTTATAACAAATCGCTTATAAAGTCCCCGCATCATGTTTGATTCATTTTTTAAATACTTCCGTGTGCTAAACAGGAAACACACACGTTGGACAGTACCCATTTTCGGGATAGTGCTTGTAATTACTTTGATGGCTTCGGTATACAAAACAGTCAAAATGGAAGGATTCTCCAAGACCAAAAGAGTAACACCAGAATTTTGTTTAGTCACTCACAACGTGCAAAAAATTCGTGAGCATCAAAAGACAATTGGCATTGATCCAGCACGTCAAGTTGTGGAAGAACTTCTCGACATCAAGACATTTAATCCAAATGTCTGTCCAAAGAAAATCAAAGGCGAGCGTCTTGTACTGGGCATCGTGCATACAGCCCGTCACAATTTCATAGAGAGGCAACTGATTCGAAGAACCTGGGGCTCTCTCCGTAAATACAAAGACTGGCAGGTTCGCATAGTGTATTTATTAGGACAAAGTGACTACTGTTTAAATTCCAATGGAACCGATGACGATGAAAAAGAAGAAGCAGACAGAGAAAAAGCATTGATGGAGGAACATCTGAAACATGGTGACATTGTGATTGGTTCATTTGCGGACACATACAGGAACCTCACATATAAGCATCTAATGGGTTACAAGTTTGCTCAAGAATACTGTCCCCAGGCTGACTTTATTATTAAGTCGGATGATGACATGTTTGTGGATTTGCCAGCAATTCTTTACAATAGGACAGAGGAACTATTGAAAAGTGTGACAGGAAATCAGACAAGATTTCCCTTCTTGCTTAAACCTGTTGATATATATTGCCAAACCCCGCACGGCAAACCGGTTAGATGTGAGAACTGTGACAATCGAAAATGGTTTACCACATTAGAGGAATGGCCTGAAGATAATTATCCAGAGTACTGTACAGGACATGTCTATGCCATTTCTATGAACTGGCTGAAGAGAGTTTACTCGGTGAGGACACGCGGAGGTTTCTTTTGGATTGATGATGTTTTCATCACGGGAAAGTTGAGAAAAATTGCAGAGGATACTTACAACGAAAAAACTAAGTTCAAGTACATCAAAATTGCAGATCAAACATGGTGGGATGACTGGTATGTTATGAAGATGTGCAGAAGTAAAACAACCGAGCAGTTTGGCTTGTTTGCTTTTCTGAACCGATATATTACGAATTTTGAAATGCAAATGGAGTGTTTATGGAGGAAAGCTTTGCAGAATGCAAACATTACCAGCATTTAACTTTGAAATTTCTCAATAGAATGTATTCTATAAAATTATTTATTTCATGTTTACGAAAATAAATTACTAAAATATTTTGCAGAAGTTAATAATACGAGATGTCAGTAGTCACAAAGGCGTGTGATGGCAAATAAATGGTGTATGATAAAGTATTGCGTGTTACTATTATTATTAGGGGATGATGAGGATGAGGATATTTTTCTTTCTTCTAAATAATAATAATTTTATTCATAGCTCAAACTACACATACGCCGCACGTACATTTATATACACGACGATGACGACGACGGGGTCCTTATTTGTTTATGCTTGTGTGACCCTTTTCCTCTTGCTCTACTGCAACAGCAGCGGCAGCGGGTGCAACTTGCAAGCTGTTTCAAAATGAATAATTACTGTTACTTCATGAAATTATTGGGTGCATAATAAGCGTATAGGCGTCAAATGTTGATGAACTACTACTGTTTATCCATCGAATGGAGTGTTAAAACTTTCTTGAATAAAACGGTAGTAGTAGTAGCGCAGCAGTTGATATGTTGAAACTGAACTGTTTTTGATGAATTTTTATTGCGTAGATAAAATGAGTCATCTTCGTATCAAAGCAGTTACAGTCCAATGACAAGTTGAGTGAGTGAGAGCTTCGATGTTGTAGCTGTTGTGCTGCTGCGGTTCAAGTTTTTTGAGGCTGTGGGGTTAATCAATCATTCTGTCCAAAATATATTGATTAATGATTTTGTCCCATTGGCTTACCTAGAATCATGCTAAATTGTGAGGATGGCTCTGCGTCAAAGGAAATAAAAATGGAATGAAAGCCTGTTGGGACATGTGTAATATATCCATGCACGACTAGCACTGACGATGATGTACAATGTATGAAGCATAGCAATGATGTGACGAACGTCAATGATGATAATATGTGTTGTTGTTGTTCTACTTTTTGCTCTAAATACTAAATGTATTTTTTTCACAGAGTAGAAGTCTAAATTGGAGTAGTAAGCACATTCAAGTATTATTTGTATGCAGTAGCCCATCATTGCCTATAGAACCTAGATTAAAAGGAAGAAGAATAAAAGTCCATTAAGAGTATGAATCCATCATCATTCAATAAATTTTCCTCTTTATACAATTGAAATGTGTAGATCATAGGAGTCATCTCTCATTGTCACCTGTCACTTAAACGTGCAACAATATTATTGATTTGCATTTTTAATTTAACATTACAGAAGATTTATGTTAATTCATATTTTTTATTATACCTTGATGCTATAAAGAATAAATATTATTTATTAAAAATGAGCTGATTGCAGAAAGAACCGTTGGTCGATGAACGGCAAAATAGCCAGCAGCAGCATTTAAGACACAAAGACCTTTGTCTGTTTTGCTGAGTAGTAGATATGCTCTATAATTGAAATGTCCTCAGGTGACATTTGAATGCGAAAGAGGTGACTATCATCCGAAGACGAATGAACTTTTCCTGGTAAGGTGGTCAAATAATCAAATCTCCGTTATGACCTGACACCGAAGCAGCTACTATTGACTATAGCACCAAACGTAAAAAGAATCGTCGTCGTGAGTTGTTGGGCTAAAAAAGTCAAATGCAAAAATATAAATATGATAAAAAATAATGATGATAAATGAAAGTGCTTGACCAAATTAGGTAAAACAAAAATTAGTCAACATTTTTTAAATGCTTTTCACCTCTGGTATTCCATTTTGTTGCATTTGCTATATGTAAATGAACTTTGCCACGTTTGAGATAACCATAAATTGAAGGGTAAATGTGAAAATGTTTACAAGTTCAATGTCTATCGAGGTCGTATGTCAGTGGAAAATCAGTTGGAGCGTAAGCTTATCAGCCACATGACAAACAAAGATCAAGTTGTCCTGCTAAACTTTGTATGTATAGGTTTCCCATTTATGAGTGAATGGATCCCCATGTATTTCTACATTTAGCTCGGTCTTTGCCCCGAAAACGTCGTATGTTTAAAGTTTTTTATTTATTCCGAAACAATAAGTCATAGAAGTTAAGACCAAGTTGGAAAAAAATCTGAATTGGTATGGCTTCCTGAACTGATTTTGACTACGCTGCCTTTTAAAAGCTAAAACTGAACGTGTAAATATGCAAACGAAAGTACATTAGAGCAATCGTAGAAGTCACATTTGAAAGGACATATGTACATATTTTGCACCACATTTAAATATTTAAAAATCTCAATAGCTATGTACTTCATTTTATAATCCCGGAAGTTGTATAGGAGAAAAAAATACGGACAAAAACAATGTGTCTTGTTTTACAACAGATTTACATGTCTTCGAGTTGGTTGTATTAAACTGATTCCATAAATGGCGGACATTATTAACGTGAAATTAAAGTTTGGACTGTAATATAAGATAAAAATTGAAGAAAAGTACATAAAACTTTATACTCTGCGCCACGATAATGTGTACTATGCAGTGTGTAGGCTACAAGCAAACAAGCAAGTGAATAACGCCACCCTGGTGGATTTTAGATTTTAGTAAATTAAAAAATGGATAAAAAAAACTGAATTCTCGTGTTTTATCTGGGAGGATAGATGTATACAAACATGATAAAGGTTGAAAGAGGACACGCTGCTTCCTTATATCCGTTTTGATACAAGCTCGAATTTCGTTCTTGCATACACGGAGGGAAAGAAATTCGTGCAGTTTGTAAAAAAGATTTTTCAAATCGTTCTGCGCATATTTATTTTGTTGTTTCCTACCCCGAAATTCCAAATCCGTACCGAAACAATGAACAGCTGATATAACAATTCCAATTTAAAGAAGTACATGTGCGATGATGGTGCGATGGGCTCGAATCAAGCCTTGCGCTATTATACGTACTATGGTTATCACGTCGCCCCGGTTACTACATACGTAGTACACATTTTGATTCGACTTAAGCGCGGCAATAAAATTCCTACGTAGTACAGCAACAGCTCTTTTAGAAACCATCGTCTGTTGGACAAAAACAAATTCCCAGATTGCGCACGTTTGAAAAATTATATTTTACGCACCATTTTCTATCCGTACCGGAAGGTATAACTGGGATAACATCAATTTTCTGTTATAAAGGGAGATACAGTCTCCATTTACATCTATCCTCTTAGTGTTTTATTAATAAAAGTTAGTATTTACAGTGTCATGGAAACGACCAAATTCGGTGGTTATCATGTAGTTTAGGCTGCCCCTTTGTGTATAAGGGGGGAGACTTCTCTAGGAGCATCCTAAACTACATGCTGACAACCGGTAGTCAGCATGTAGTTTAGGCTGCCCCGAAAATGTGCATACACACGCAACCTCACCAGCTCACCGCACTCAACTTAATAAACCCAACTAACCTTATTTAACCCAACTCACTGAATCTAATGTTACAAAATAGTTGTAATTGTAATTTATTCTAAAACTCAACTCATTAAACCCAACTAACCTAACTTAACCTAACCAACTTAATCTAATCTCACAACATGTTTGTAATTTATGCTAAAAATCAACTCATTAAACCCAACAAACCTAACTTAACCTAACCCACTTAATCTAATCTTACAACGTATTTGTAATTTATTAGAATAAATTTGTAATCTAGTCAGGGGGCAGCCTAAACTACGTGCTAACGACCGGTTGTTAGCATGTAGTTTAGGCTGCCCTGAAGTTCAAAAGGGGGAATCTTTAGTAGGGGCAGCCTAATCTACATGCCCACCAAATTCGGTAATCGTCAAATAAAAGGAATTTCTTTTCGGTATCTACCATAGAAAATGATAAGTAACAGTAATACAGTATTGTCAATATGTAAACTAATGGATAAGATTTACCCTAAGATATACCTATGTTTAAAATTGAATGAATGAACAATCAAATAATACTTTTCTTCTTGGCGATTCTGATGACGCGTGTGGTTTTTTGGTCACTGGACTTGGGTTTTCCTCGGCTGTCCTTTATGTTTGTCACACTCCAGCGTGCTTGAGCCCTATAAGCCAAGACATTCTGGTCTCCCTGACATAAAGAGGGGAAACAGTGAGATACGGCGCATGTGCTGTATTGTTTTCCTTGCCAGTGATACATAACTGCTTTTCGTCATTTTTAATAAGCCCACGAAAAGTATGTATTTTCGCTTATTATTGTATGTAATGTTGAAAATAGTTATGGTTCTAAATCAATAACTAACTAGGTAATCATAAAATTTTCTCTATTCTTTCTCGCCTAAATTTTTGTACAGCACCCTCTTTTGGCTGCTTGCACCTCTTGTTATTTAGAATTGTTTCTAATCTATTAAGTAGTTTCTTTTATTAAGGATCGTATCACGATCATTTATAAGATCGGAGATCAAATCTGTTGGCCGTATGTATGTATGTATGTCCGCGCTCTACAGGTCACAGTTTTGATTGGATTTATACTAAACTTGGCACATATGCTCTTCACATGGAGGAATAGATCTGTATAGATTTTCAGCGCTCTAAGTTCATTACGCTGCCGCTAGGAGCGCTAAAATCATAGAAAAGCTATAAACAGTCACTGAATTGCACCAAATTTTATACAAACATACTGCAGCACTAAAGATTTAACTTAGTAGCATTTTCAGAGCTATAAGTTCAGTACGCTGCCGCTAGGGGCTCTAAAATCATAGAAAAGCTATAAACTGTCACCGATTTGCACCAAATTTGGTACAAACATACTACAGCACTAAAGATTTAACTTAGTAGCATTTTCAGAGCTATAATGTTCATGGCGCTGCCGCCAGGGGCGCTAAAATCATAGAAAACCTATAAACAGTCACTGATTTGCACCAAATTTGGTACAAACACACTAGAGCTTTAACTCATTTTTAAAACTTTAACTTCCTTTTTAAAACTTTAACTTCCTTTTTAAAGCTTTAACTAAATGCATTACGATCCTTTTTTTAATCGTTTAATAGGGTTTATTCTTTGTTCGTGTTCAACTCAACTCAACAGTGACAGTAAAGCACCTACTTCCTACTACTATACTACAATCTACAATACTACTCTACTTACATATACTCGTTAACGCGTTACAACGGGAGGGAATGCCACGGAACGCCACATTGCATCAACGTAGTTCATGAACGTCCTCCATGAACAAATATGTACATAGTTCATGATTGAATTTTATGAATCATCAAAAAAATATTGATACTTGCTCGACACGAAAATAAGCTCAAAATACCATGTCAATGACTTCATGATGACACATGTCAAATAAATACTCGACGTAATAATGTAAAAGTTTAGGGGCTACTACAACGGATTATTGTATGTATTTTTATATTCCATTTATGCAAACAAGAAAAATTCGTCTCAAAAAGATAAGAAAACTTAAAACTGTATACAGCGGATAGGAAAATTAGGTAGTTTTCTTACGGATGCGGTGCATTGATATGAATTGGGTATCCAGGTATCAATTGCTTTCTTTTTGTTATTAGTACATATTTAATTGCTTCACTACATATGTAGTATGTCATAGTCATAAACCATATTTCCCTCTTTGTTAA
>JAHZNC010003439.1:0-25451 GCA_027744095.1 Zhuqinia jingwanae | reverse complement strand
CCCTAAATTCCGTTACAAAATACAGCAGCCATCACAATTTCATGACACCTAATTCAAGAAATACATAACGAGTACGTGGTCGGAAGCCTGGGGGTGTGTATCCGCAAAGACCGGCGTATCTGTGGAGGATATGGCAGTGGCGTCTTGCTATTATGCCGCCGTACTCATCGTCAATACCTCCTTCCACGCAGTGCGCAGCTGTCAGAGCAACACTGCCCGCATTTACGGTTGGAGAGTGTATCAAAACTGCTCCACAAATGTGGTTACCATACTGCGCAAACTGAGTTGATACGGGAGTTGACCCAGATGAGCAGGTTTTCCGCCAATGACACGTGTAGGAAATTCAAAATCGTTGTGAGACGACGCTTGAAGTTTCTTGCAATCCACGGATGAGGTTTGCATTGCTGCTGTACTGAAAAAGATCAATAAAAATTTGAAAGTTGTCATTTTGGAAAAATATGAAGTTGCTTGGAAGATTAACGATTTTTATTGTAAAGTTAGGGAACAAGAACAAGTTGAAGAGTAGAAACGTTATCCTATCTGGTATTACACAGCTATTCAATGTGATAAATGGCTGAGGAAATGACTTCATCTTTTATACCGCATGGATTTTCTTCAGTGGTCCTTGGTTTTGCGCATACCAGACATTTGAAAAGCATAAAACATTATTTTCAAACACTCCACCACACCACTGATATATATTCTTGAAAGTAGTTATTCATACTATTTTTAATGTTTTCTCATGTTTTGCTAACAAAATTATATTGCCCAGAGCAAAATAAAACACTTTAAGGATACTGTACATTATGGTATGGTACATTTTTGTACCGGGCTGTTTGTCATTGGAATGATTTTTAGTCTCAACTCTCATTGTTTGTAATAATAACTTATTGATAAGCAAAAAATTGATGACAGTAACAGGTGTGCATGTAAAGTTTGCCAGTTGCTGAGTGATTCACTCAAGCAATACATTTGATCGTTGGTGAAGATCTACGAAGATTTGTTACAAGAGCAGAAATAGTGGAGGTGGAGGGGCGATAAATAACGAAAAGCTCTATCTATATCTATCTATTTTGAGAAAACTGGATTTCATGGATAAAATTTAACAACAACTGTGTCATTAAAATAAAACCGTGGCAAAATTGTCCCCTCAAAACACCTCTATTAAGCAGAGGAGAGGAGTATATATTAAAAAAAATAGAAATTTTAATTGAATTATTAAGATGAAAATGGATAAAATCAATGACTAATTGGAAAATATCAAAATATGTTGCACATTAATGTTTCTCAATTGTATTAAAATAAAGGTTTCAGGCGACTGGGGGAGTCGCCTGAAACCTTTATTTTAATACAATTGAGAAACATTTTTGTTAGTAAAAATTTATGAATTTTGAAGCGTAGAAAATGATGCATGGAATAACAAGTAAATTATTTACGGATTACTCACTACTATTGAGACACTAGTGGCATCAACCTCGCTTGGACGAACAAAGTGTATCCATCATCCAACTCAGCAAATTTGGTCGTTGTTTATCCACCCTGCTTCAACATTGGTTTCTTGGGCCGCCATCAATTCCAACATTCTACGATGAGCATACGCTGTTGTCCCCCTACCGTATGTATGCGTTGCTATAGACCTTCTCAGTCAATTCAATACTTGGCATGATTGATCAATAGTCCTTCTAGCACAGCTCCAATAAAATATTTTTTATTTAGAAATTCTGCTTCAACTACGTCTGTTGATACACTTTTAGCCGCTCCTTTAAACTGTCAATTTATTTATAGTCAACCAAACATTATTTAGTGCGATTTGTGCTGTTTTACTTCAGGTAACCACCTAATTTCCTATCACGAAGGTCAATTAGTTTAGGAGGAAACATAATGGAGATTTGTAATGCGGAGTATGAAGCTGCTTCCCTCCCACTCATCTCTGCTATTGGATATGAAGGTACATATAATGCATAATTTAAAAACTTAAAAAGTCGCGACAAACATGCTGAAAGTGAAGCTAGAAAATTATTTAATATTTTGTTTTTGATTTGGTTATAAACAGGCAAAATTGGAACGGCAAGTGGCCTTCACATTCACCCATGCACTCCCCAATTGGTGTACGCCATCGGTTCGAATGTAGTCAAAGCGGACATGAGCAATGGTTCGCAGACATTCCTCATCGGCCATGGTAGTAACGTGACCTGCTTGGACCTTGACCGGGAGGGTAGATATATTGCCTCCGGTTGTATGAACTTTATGGGCTTCAAGGCGACAACTATCATTTGGGATTTCTTTAGCGGATGTCGTCTCGGGACGCACACTATTCACAATACGAGAGTGAACGCAGTCAAATTTTCCCATGATGCTCGCTATCTGATGAGCGTGGGGAACATGGACGATGGAAATGTGGTGATATTTGACGTGGAGCTAAAGAAGGTTATCTGTGGACTGCAGGCATGTCGGGGTCGTAATGGGTTCCCCAGAACGGTTCAGTGTACCAATACTAGAAATGATGTATGGGTTATTGGAGGGGATGATTACCTCTCTGTCTGGCTATTGGACACTAAACAGAATAGGATCCGGCATGAGAAGGTTAACTTGAAAAAGATCAAGAGGGACTTTACCTCCATAATTATTGACCCAAAAGATACTTACGCATATTGTGGAACCACAACTGGCGACATAATCAAAATTAAACTGAATCTTCCTCCTGTGGATGGATGGGCTTGTGACAAGCAGGATGCCCTGGGACCTGGGACCACCGGACCACTCATAAACGCAGTAATCAACCGACTTCCACTCAAGTGTGAAATGAAAACAAAAAATGCGCACTTGTACAAAGGTGGAATAACTGCAATGAGGTTACTTCCATCATCAGAGCAACCGGAAATGATCACATTTCTCATTGGAGGGGGCAACGGGATCGTTACAGAGGGAATAGTTAAACAAATATGTCGCCCAAATGGAGGGCCTGAATACGTGGTTCACGAACAGGGACACCAAATGTGTGCCAGAGGGACGGTGACCACTCTTCTTGTTAAGGACCAAGATGTCCTAGTGGGATCCACCATGAATGAAATTTACAACACTCGACTAGGCTGTCTAGATAAACCTCGAATGTTGGCGAGCAGCCACTACGGCATAGTTCATGATATTGCATTCCCCCACAGTTTCTCCGACGTGTTTGCCACATGTTCTTACGAGGACGTCCGGATTTGGAACTCTAAAGCCATGCGAGAACTGGTCCGAATCAATGTAGCCAACATGACTTGCTACTGTCTTTGCTTTACCAACGATGGCAAGTCCATCATCACCGGCTGGAATGATTCCAATGTGAGGACGTACACTCCACAAACTGGAAGTCCCCTCTGGAGCATTAATCATGCTCATCAGCGCGGCGTTACTGCAGTTGTAACTACACCAGATGATCGCTTCCTTGTAACAGGAGGAGAAGAAGGTCAAGTCCGACTTTGGAGCATTTGTCCGTATCAGCTTGTACCAGTTGCTGTGATGAAGGAGCACATTGGCCCAGTCACCGGACTCAGAATGAGATACGATGGGAAACAAGTGGTAAGCTCCAGTGGTGACGGCAGTGTTATCATATGGTGCATGGAAAAGAACATCCGGTTGGCGTTGATGCTCCAAGATACTCTCTTTCTGGATGTTGCCTGGCATCCCTCCTCCTGTCAAGTATTGAGTGTCACTCACAACCGTAAACTTTGCTTCTTCGAAGCTTTCGACGGATCCACAGTTCGGGAAATATTCGCATCAGAAACTGATCCCGTCCAGACTGTAGATGTGAGTCCATGTGGATTATACGTTGTCACCGGAAGTCAAGACCGACTGGTCAAGTTGTGGAGCTACAAGGAAGCCAAGCTATTGAGAAAGGGATGTCTTCACTCTGCTGAAATAACAAGAGTTCGTTTCAGTCCACTGGGAGACTACATTGTGAGCGCTTGCCAGGATGGGTCTGTCTTCAAGTGGGAGTTCCCCAAGGATTTGGCTTGTGTGTCAGTGTCTGTGTGCCCAGGAAAATGTCACGGCAAGCTGGATCTCCAGGTACCTATCACAGATGGAGGAAGGACAAATATTGCGGAAGCTTGTGACCCATGCTGCAACAACAACTGAAGACAACTAATTTAACTTCCAATATCAATAACTCCCACAACTTCTTGCTATTGTTATTGTAATTTGTAATAATCAATCTCTAAATATTGAAATGTAATACAAGAAATAATGATCTCATAACAATTTAATACTACATGTTAATGTCATAAATAAATATTCATGCTATCTTTTGCATTTTTTTATTTAAAAAATATACGAAGAAAGCTAATATGTGTATAGTTGTTTTCTTTAATTTTAATTACCGGGAATCGGGAAATTATCCAAAGCAAGGATTTTCGTTTATAGGTTTTCCTTTCGTCATCGAATCAGCACACCCACGCATGGAGCCATACATCAGGAATCAGGAGATATCAATGTTTGCACAATTTGTCTTTGTCTCCTTTGCTTATAATCAACAATGAGTGAGGCATGAAGAATAGCAACAACAACCAGCAACGCGGGAAGTATTTTGACATCTGTTGTTTATTTGTTTGTTTACATCAACGATTGACAACCCATTTTATTTTATATGATTAGGTGCATTAAAACTTGCTTACCTAATGTACATGCTAAAGCACTAAATTTTATAAAGTCGTTTGTCAATGGGTGTGACAAAATAAAGCAGTTCTTAAGACAGGATGGATGAAACGCCAAAAGCAGGCAATAAAAATAGTGAACTACGAGATCTCCAGTTTCGCATCAGTCAACTGGAGCATTTATTTGTAACCACCAGTTTAAATGCATCTGTAAACAACACCAGCTCACTCCCATTGTCTTCTCCCCTCGAGGCACAAACTCAACATGCGCTTATCGAGAGAATTAGTGATTTGGAGGGGCTCCTCGCAGCTTCAGAATTGGAAAATACAAACTTACGACAACAAATTTCCATTATGGATATGGATAAGAAACGAGACGATCTTATCCTTTTAGAAAAGCTTTATGCTAAAGACAGGGAAGCGCAGCGTCTTCAAAATGAAGTTCGTTTGGTAGAGGCAAAGTTGCAAAAGTCAGACCGGGGATTGGAAAATGTCAAAGAGTACATTAATACTTTACCATCTCAAGATGAGTTGGACGAGGCCAAAGATAACATTACGCTTTTAGAATCAGACAATCATGTTTTACGTCAAAAAGTTGGCAATTTAGAAGGTCGAGTTAGGAAACAAGAAGAAGAATTGGGAAGGAAAAACAAATTGGTTGACGAGCAAAATATGAGGTAAGTGTGACGACAAAACAAGAAAAGTAATCATAATGTTTGTAAAGAAGTTCATTATACCTAAACTAATTTACATGTGGTTTTCTTTCCTGTAGACTGGATGCACTCCAACCGCTGGAAGAAGCGCAATCAGCCATTCTGCAAAGTTGTGAGGAGGGCTCCATCAACTTCCAAAATGAAAAGTACATCACCGAATTATTAACCGTACAAAAGGCCCAAATTTTACAAAGCTCTAAACTCGTGACAGCCTTCCGGGAGAAATTAAACAAGTGTCAAAACGAAAGAGGAGAGCTTCAAGAGAAAATTTCAAACCAGGAACATACCATAGAAAAGCTCGAGGACGAACTTTTAGTTATTCAACTTACTTCGGAGAAAACATGTCAAAAGCTTAAAAGTTTGGAACAAGAGAAGCTTGTTTTGATGGAGGAGAAAGCTCAATTGCAGGATTTGCTACAAGATCGAGAAAATTTTATCAGACAGCGTGACACCCAATTTAGTAATATCATCAGGCTGGTGACAGAAATAGATTTGTGTGTGAATGACGTAAAAAAATTGGTCGAATTGGGGGAAAGCATTGCCAATGGGGAAGAGCCACCTGTGACTTCTCTCTTGGGACTTAGCGATGAGCTGGAAATGCATTTACAGAGCCTTAATGATGAAACAGAGGTGGGAGGATGTTATGATCCTCTAGGTCCTTCATCATCAACGCTAATTAGTGGTGGAGCTAATGGCAGCTTTAAAAATTGTAACAATAGTATAGTCGCCAAATATCTGGCTTCTGTGAGTAATGGGGTGACATCAAGTACGGAAGAGTTTTCTCTTGGAGACTTGGAATGGGCCTTGGATAGAATAAAGAAAATTAGGGATCTGAGACAAAATATCAATGTAATTAGAGACCAGGTTAACGATTTGTATACTGACATGATTGGTGGAAAGGTGGAGGGATGTAATGTTCAGTAATCACTCAAGTCAGACCATGTCAATCTCTTATATGCAATCTCATTTAACTCCAGCTATGTGAAACTTACGAGTGTGCTGAAACTTGCCTTTAACTATTTATAATTTACAAATGAAAATATTGTATTTAACTTTTTAGATTCTTATATTTTGAAATTTACAACTTGGCACCTATATATGTTTTATTGTTGACGTTCAAATTGTGTGTTGTAATTGTACCGTATTGAATTGAATAAATAATGTAGTATAACTTGTAGAAATACAACTTTCCCAACTATTTTGTTTAATTGACTTTTTGATAAAATAAAGTAAAACTTGGAATTCTCGCTTTCAGCAGCAATAACTTTCTTTTGGTGCTACCCATAACCTACATTTTATGTATGTATTATGTATGTTTCGCATTCATGCATTATGAAATAAAAGTTTTCTCTTTCTTGTTCTATAGGCTGACTGAAAATCCAGGAAATTTGGTGTGTGTCAACGCGTTAAGCTCATGAAAAGTAGTCATGTCAAAAAAAATTATTACTTAATATGTTTTGATGTGCGTGTGTTTGTGTGGGCTGAGTAAAGATCAAAGGAAAAGTAAATCAATCTAGTTAGCATATAAATTGAAAGAGTTAGAAAACTTTGCTCAAAGGGAACAAGATTTGTTGAGTGTGTAGTATAAGTGAGTCGCTGTTGCTCACAGATAAATAAGAGTGAAAAGGTTTTGTAATAAACAATGTGGTAATAAAAGTTTTGTTGTTGGGAAATTGAAAATAAAGGTGAAAAATGATGTCACCAGTCATTGCACAATCCAGTATGTAGTAAGTGTTCTGAAATACGTACATATATATGCATAGCTACTATATGTATATGTGACATTATAATAATATGTCAATATCCTTTACAAAAGTCATACATTTTTCTACATTTTCTTATCCCTTTTTGTCTTGTCTTTTATATTCTTTCTTTTTTTCCTACGGACGGAAAATAGAGAGACCTTGATTCGGGATCACTCGACAAGATGTAAACATGTTTTCCAAATCTGGGGGCAAGCAAAAAAGTCACTTTCCATTCCAAAGTGTTTCCAAACGTGTAGCTCACAAGAACAACACATGAATGGAATATCAGCAGGTGAATAGGAGGCTTAATTGGTTCTAGGAATGTGATACATTATGCAGCTGCATCATAACTTAAACACAACACCAAAGTACTTGTATTGTGGTGGTGTGGAATTTTTGACGCATAAATACGGGAGAGTGTTCAAAGTACGGAAGGCAGTGGTTCAGGCAAGACCAGCATACAACGGAAGCAGCTTCAACATAACTTATTCCAGCAAGATTTTATGTATTTTTCAAAATCAGGCTAAGCATGAAAATACATCAATGCAAGGTGGTTGGACCATATTCTGTTAAAAAAATCTGCTAAATGGTCAACATTTTTATATATATGTAGCTTGTGCGTAGTTGTAGTTTAATTTTAAATTTATGCACTTTGAAAACCCTGAGCCAATTACATTGACGTGTGTGGAATTGGTATTATATGAAGTAGTGGAGTAGTGGTGCAAATGACGTGAAACTTTTTTTCGACAAAGGGACCGAAGCCGAACTTGAGCCAAGTTCCAGTCAAACTTGAGGTAAGAATTAAATATATTATGTCTAGTTTTTCTTTTAATACGTCCACATTCACAAAAAAAACATGGTTTCACGGAAAGCCCCATTGCTAATATTTCGGGTCTTTTGTGATTTCTGATATAAGTAAGTAAGTAGTAACGGGGTTATTTACGGAGCTTATAGTATGGATGTGATCATGCAATGCATTTTTGTACTACAAGAAGAGTGCTTAAAAAGATCAATATATGTAGTATGATTATTAAAACCCAAAGTCCTTTTTCCTCTCTTCACGTCTTAGTTATATTTATTATCACGAACTTTCAATTTCAAAAGTCGCTCAAAATACTAAAATTTAAGTTTTCAATCTTCCATTTACAGCAGCTCAAATTTCCAAATTTTTTATTTCTCAGATCGTTTAGAACGAAACGTGGGAAATATTTCCATGAATTTCAGAAAGTCAACAAAATATGCATATACTTATTTGAGCTTGAACTATACAAGACAGAAGGCATTTTATTTGCATGTGACCTGTGCCTGGGCATAACTATAGCAACTAGCGACCACAATTTTCGGCACATCGTAAAATTTTGTAGGTCTGGAATTTAATATGAGCTACAAACATTACTGATTAGTGATCACGCATGCGATCCTGTAAATTAAGCTGTGCATCCTTTATAATTCTGTAAAAAGGCATTCCCTCACAGGCATTCACTATTACGATCGTTTAGGGACCTACCTACCATTTCACATTATATCAATTTTATGATGATTATGCATTCATCTTCCTATATCACAACGTCCCATAGTTTCATGTGTATGCAAACTTGATTTCATATATATTTCATAACAATAGAATAATTTCGTGCTGACAATGTAACCAAATTCACTGAAAGCGTGCAATACAAAAATCACACGTCAGCTCAGTTAAATTGACAATTGTAGCCAAATGACGTAAGACGTATTGCCCTCTTGACTCCATGAACCAATTTTAACTTAATTGTCCGATAGACAATACGACTGTCCTTCCATGTTCTGTAAATATTATGTTCTATTGATTATTTAATATTTATCGCTTTCTACTTGAGCTCTTTATTACAATGCACGCACTTTTGCTAAAATTCTTTGTCAGTGTCAGCCGGCGTCTTAAAATCATTAATTTCTATATGCTTGATAAAGTCATATTCTAGCCTTATCATCCCAGCTACTACTATTTTAATATGCCAAGTCCAAATTATACCACCACCAATAAGGCAAGTTGAGCCCATTGTGCAATCCACAGCAGGTGCATCGCACAGCGCAATTCTATAACAATTTAATTATTCGACATGATTCGTTTAGGCAGATATAGTAGCTGTGGGTAGAGGAAGCGAGACCGTTGGTCTTATTCTTCATCTCTATCTACTTATTTTGTTTTTTTAAACAACCTACCTAACATACAAAATTCTTCACTGTTTTTGGGTAGTTGTGTAATGAGCTACACAAAGTATAGAGTCGGCATGCTAATTTTTTTTTCTTCATTTACTTTTCATTTGTGGTACATCAACCCTGTATTGGCAACATCAGAGAAGATATACGTAATTCATTATAATTATTACAAAGTAAAATATAGGTCTCGTGCTTTGCGGTGTTCAATATTGTCGTGTTGTTGCTGAAAACCGTGCGAATCCAGATTTCATATTGACAATGAAGCAGCAGCGTCACTTCTGAATTACTTTGTTGAATACCTATATCAGCAATCAGCATGCATACAAGTTGGTATACAACTGGCAGTTTTTGCATTGTTTGGATACACGGCTTGTTGTTATTATTTGAGGGTAATTGTGTGTTGATGAAAATGTAATAATAATAAATAAAAAATATTTGAAAGAATTTTTGCTACAAAAAATATTGCATTCTATCGACATATTTTTTGGCCTTCCCAGTATAGTAGCAATCTTCTTCGTAAGTTTACTGCACTCGACACTGATGAAGCAATGCTAATAACTCAACATTTTTATTATGATCATACCACTGCAGCCTCAAACTAGCATTATAAATATCACACCTGATAAAATAATACCTACAAGAAAAATGTACATTATTAGTAGGTATACTACTCAAAAGCAAGGAACAATCCCAAGCATCAGTATTGATGAGCCAGGCAAAGGTACAAGTCAATATGACACCAAAAATGCGGATACCTACGTTCCTGCGTTAAAATTCCGTTTTTAATGACAAGTGTAGTGCATGCAGTGTGAGAGAGACCTTCTGAGAATTTAATGATAATATAGATACATATACATATGTGAAAGGGTTACAGGTTAAAATTTTATTTAAACCCTAAGGCTTATTTTGTATACATATTTAGCTATATGCATACCTCAGTAAATACAGGTATGATTTTTTCAGCGACTACCTTTGAAGAATGCGTGCTGTCTTTTTCTTATTTAATTTTAAAAATAACTTCTCTCACATTTATCTCATTTCTTGCTTCTATTTATCGCATGCAAACCAAATATATATCATACAATCATATACCGCCCGTTTCCCTTTGCTTGCTCAACTCAACACGGCATGAAAATGAGGTGCACATGTCAATCCTCCATCTACCACAAGATAATAATAAGATTATCCTCTTCAGAGAAAAATGTGAGCGAGGCAGTGGAAAAGCTGTGAAATAACTCTTTTTTTTAATGCCAATGCACGCAAGTTCCATAAAATCCACATATTCGACATTCATTACTGAGCATTTTCTGTGTGGGAAGGCATGTTATTTGAGTAATTTTTTGGTGTAGCATGGCCAACAATGAGAACATTATGGGACGTTTTTAAAAAATATGATTGCAATACTTATTGTGAGCAAAGATAGCAAACTATTCAGTTCATAGAGAGGCAGACGGATTAAAAAAGGTATACAAGTATACATGTATTACAAGAATAGCTTTTTTGTTTCTCATTTGACATGGATGTTATTGCATAAAGTCATAATATTTGAACGTATCATCATCATGGTTGTAATATCATCCTTTGAATCACATCAGCAGCAGGAGTCAATCTGAAACTGTTATTTTGAGCATACTTGTTATTACTATTATGGTGTGATGATGATAAAAAAGAGAAGGAGGAAGGGAATAAAAAAATGATAATAGAGGCAAGGAAGGGAATGTTTGGCTATATCACAGAGATTCTCAGAGAAGAGATGTGATCTGACTATCTGACTCTGACAGCAGCAAGGAGAAGGAGAAGCAGTCACACACGAAGGGTCGTCGAACAAACTACATCTGTACTATCTGTTCGTGTGTTTTTGTGTGTAAAAGTGTGTGGTGGTAAAGCATGTAGGTGAGCAATAAGAATTTAAAGAGTTTTTGATTTGATAAATAAATAGAGTTTGCAATGCTCTTTTGCTGACGGTTTTGAGATGATGTGAGATTGGTTATATATACATACATACATGGCAAATTGCAATTTCAGCAGTTTGACAACAAATGTGAATATAACATGCACTTGAGTTGAGCAATTTTTCTGCTGGCAGTTGTCAAATTATTGTCAATGCAAAAAAAGGCTTGAAATAAAACGAAAGATAGAGATAAGGAGGGGAAATAAGGAAAATTAATGGTTCTGCAATTCAGTGAGAACGACAACGACGTTGCTGCTGGTGTTGTTGGGGGTTTTCGTGATAATTGTTTTTATGGATGCATAACATACATGTAGTTTCAGTTGAATAGTTAACAACAATAGGGTTGCTTTACAAGTGTAAAAAAAAGCTGTACACAACAAACACAAAATATACATAGGCTAATTTGACAAATGTTTGTTGAAATGCTAGCACGTTGAATAGCTCACAGGTAAAAAAAAATTCTAGTCAAACAGCCTTGCTGCTTAGAAATGTGTTGAGCAATATTTGTGTGGTGGCAGTGCGTGAGTGCGGTATGTAATAATAAAATGCAAATGTAAAGTTTTGTTAGCACGTGGTGAATTATTGGAACTATATTTTTGGAAGCTAAATACTTCTAAATATTTGCAGAGGCCATATAATTTAAAAACTCTGTCTGCAAAAGGGGGAGATTGAGACATTTACAAGTAAGTGTTTTGATTTTCATGACGTTAATAAAAGTTTAAAATCGCTTCCTGGGCAGTGTTGCAAGCTATGACAATGTGTATTTTAAATGTCAAGAATCCGAATATGGTTAGTTCCATTATTACTGTACGTATTACGTCAAGTTAATAACGTGTGAATATTTAACCAGTTAAGATAAATACTTGACACCTGCAATAACGCTTCGTCTAAAACATGCGCCTCTCATATCGATGCCTACACACCACCTGCAATTGTAATAAAATATTTTTTAAATAACTAACTATCATTTTGCATAATTTTTTTAGGAAGGTTGCATACCTGATTGCGATTTAATATAAATACATACTCACGCATTTTTCAAGTTCTCCATGCACATATTACGCAAAAAAATGCTACTCGG
This sequence comes from Zhuqinia jingwanae, assembly GCA_027744095.1. Taxonomy (NCBI): domain Eukaryota; kingdom Metazoa; phylum Arthropoda; class Collembola; order Entomobryomorpha; family Paronellidae; genus Zhuqinia; species Zhuqinia jingwanae. The sequence continues at coordinate 13,131 of JAHZNC010003439.1, read as the reverse complement.
TCTGGCACGGCAGGTGATCACTTTCGCTACTTTGAACTCATGCAAATGAAAATTGGGTAAATACAAAAGCCATGACGAGGTTTTTGTAAAAAAAAGTGGCCGAATAAATGAAAAGATTGCAAGTACAAAGGCTTAAGGCTTGCTGAGTCTTCATGTTATCATGACTTGTATCATTAAGAGTGTCCTTGAGAAGGGTTAGCGGCATTGGATCATGCACAATTCAGTTATCTGCGTGTAATGTATGATATATTATGTAATGCATAGTATTACTTGGGTAGGTATGCAATGCATAAAATAATTCTTGACACTTTGTCTACCTGATAATTTCAAACGTGGTAGTAGAATTTTTTTAAAAATATTAATGTTGCTACATTGCACTCTTTTCAAGCAGCTTTCGACAATTACGCTATCTATATTCTATATTCTATATTACCAAATCGCTTTTGATTTGAAACTAGTATCCGTTCATCAGACCTCTTCAGATAATTTTCAATACACGTGCAGTCGTGTTTAGTATTGAACGATTTCAGTATTCATGTTATGTTGCCATGTGCCATTGCGCCATTAGATCACGATTTTTTCCTGGAGTAGGATATATGTGTTGCTGCTTGGTGATTAAAGGATTTTGGAGATGTCTTATATTTTGGTTTACCTTATCTATATGTGTATTGGATATATGTACTTTTGCAAAAAGTCAATTATATTTATATTACACATGTATTGAATTTTGATTTGATTTGATTCTTTTAATTTGAAATTGTGTTTTATTTCACGATAATTTTGTGGTAACGTTTATTTTGTTTTCGAGTTTTCTTTGTAATTTTGTGTTGCGAAACTATTGAACATTCTCATGATATGTATTCTAAGAAAAAACACAATATAAAGTGTATCAAACTGTTAAACATTTATATGCCTATGTATATTGCAGAACAGTATACAAGACAATCAATGAAGCATTTATAAATATAAATAAACTTGGTTTTTAGCGTTCTCGAATATAATTTTAATTATACAATTTTCCTTCAAATTTTTTTTTGTACTTTACAGAAATTTGTAATTAAACTTGGTGTACATGAATAAAAAATATGGCAGAAGCTAGAAGCGCATCAAGAATACATGTTCCTCCAAACTTGGAGGAAGGTCGTGACTCATACAAGGATCTCTACAGAGCATTCAGAAAGTCTGCTGTAAGGCGATACTACAGAACACGGTGAGAAAATTTCCGTTTTCGTCATTACATCAAATAAAATCGCTGTATCTCACCACAAATCAAGTTTTATTATTGCAGTAATATTTTTTCTCCATTTACATTTCATATTGTATGATTAAACTTTTTCAAACAACAATTTTTTCCAGCAATTCCATAAGAAACAGAACATGGCCCACTTCCAGAAACAATCTCGTCGGAGCTTGTGGCATCTCCGCTGTGATCCTTTTAGGGGATCCGGACGCAACTCGCCCAGTCAATCAATTTTTATGGTCCTTCGCTGACAGACTACCGTTACCTGAAGGAACCCCACGTTGGCTCAGTGGAAGTCTCTTTTCCGGGGTGATCGGCTTACTATTCTTTTTAATTCTTATGAAAGTTCGTCAATACATTCTCAGAGCTCTTCTGGCATATCGTGGATGGCTTTGTAAGCATAAAAGAAGAAAGCAAAATATTTTTTTTTAAATCATGTACAATTTATTTTTGAATATTACTATTTTTTTCACAATTTCCACATAGACGAGTCGTTAAAGTCCCAATCAAAGAAAACATACATTTGGGGAATCCTTGTACGAATGGTCTCAGGTTACCAGCCATCTCTATACAGTTCTCAGCGTTCTCTTCCTCGCCAACCAGTTCCAAAACTGAAATGCACAATGGAAAAGCTACTGGATAGTCTGCAGCCACTTTGTGACAAGATAGAAATCGATGAGCTTCGCCGGGAAGCAGAGAGCTTTGAGAAAGGGCTTGGAAGCAACCTACAAAACATTCTTATTTTGAAAAGCTGGTGGGCGCCTAATTACATGACGGATTGGTGGTACGTAAAATACTCCCTGTCTTTCTAACAATAAGAATAACCAAACTTTCTGTCTTCTTTTGGAAATGAGCACGCAAGCATGTCTTCCATTTCCCACTTCCATAAAAGAAGTGAGATCGAAACTTTTTTTAATACTAAAAACTTGCTTTTTATGCATTCTATTCTCTTTTTTTCTCCTTTTCAACAATCTCATCCAATTTTTCATCATCTTTCACAATTGGAATTCCAGGGAAAAGTATGTTTACCTCATGACTCGTGCTCCTATTGCCATCAATTCCAATTACTATGGAATGGACTGCTCGTACTGGACTCCGACTCCACATCAAACAGCTCGGGCTGCAACTACGCTCCATTTAATTTTAGTTTTCAAGAGACTTATCGATCGCGAAGAGCTTCCTCCTCTTGTGCTCAGAAATACTATTCCTATTTGCATGGCGCAATATGAACGTCTATTCTCTTCAATCAGGTAAAAAAAGGACATGATGGCATTTTCTAAAGAACATTTCTTTAAAAGAAGTTGTTTGTGTAGCAGATTGATCATTATAAAATATGATTGTTTTTGCATGTTTATAGAATTCCAGGAGAAGAGGTTGATGAGCTCCGCCATTATGACTGTGCCGTGTCCCGACATATCGTTGTAAATTATAGAGGCTTCTACTACAAAGTTGAATGCTTTGACAAAAAAAATCAAATCTTGAGTCCGCCCTCTCTCCAAACTCAGTTTGATAAGATTATCGCTGATGTGGAATCCAAACTGGCCAGAGGTGAATCTTCCAACAACTGTGATGATATGATCGGTATGTGTGATTTTGACTGGCCAGCTTATGAATGTTTGTTTATTTCATCGTGGACTTTGTATCTGGACGAGGCGATAGTATTAAGCGTGTGTTCAAAGTCATTTGTAAATACAGTATTATGGATTGTGAATAGCGTGTGTGTTTGTTTGTGATAGACGTAGGCTGTTATGGATAATCCATTTTCATTCAGGTTGATGTACAAGATAAGGAAATATTTTGAAAACATTTTTTTAGTGTGTACTCGTATGATCATCCACAAAAGTCAAAGTTCAATTCTTTCTGAGATAAAAAGAATCAAGTTGGGTAGGATATTGAGGACATCTACGTTTATATAAACTGTTTGTTTATTTTGTTTTCTTTGTAATAATCTGACAAACACACATATGAACTCGGATTGAAGATGAACACGAACACATGAAGTTGTTTTATGAAGTATCTATTTTAGGCAATAATAATGAATAATTAGGCAGTGATTTAACTGCCTCGTGGTGGAGATAATTCCAAAAGGTTAATTTGTCATTGTTTTTTTTTGGTGTAATAGATGACATTCCATCCGACGCTGCGAGAAGCGTTGCTAGTTTAACCGCATTGCCCCGTACCGACTGGGCAAAAATTTACCAAAAGCATTTCAAGAAGGGCACTAATCACCAGTGCATGAAAGCTGTTAAGAAGGCCATTTTAATGGTCACCCTCAGCACAGACAGTCCAACAGAGTTGACGGAAAGGGGCAAGAGTTTGATTCACTCTGATGGCAAGTCAATCTGGTTTGATAAATGTATCAACATCGTTTTCTTCAAGAATGGCTTTTGTGGACTGAATGTTGAGCATAGTTATGCGGACGCTCCGGTCATGGGGCATGTCTGGGAGTTTGCGATGACGAAAGAGTAAGCCTAAAATGATATGTTTTGATGAATAGAAATATTTTGGGGGAGAGGCGCAGCTTGTAGTTTGCATACTACCATGGCTTGTTGATGGTAATGATATAATGATGACATATGATAAGACTTTATCTTTACTGGCTTGCTTGTTTTTACAGAATTATTGAGCGATGGTACACTGAAGACGGTCATTGTATGCCTTCCACAAAATCCTTCCGCCAGGCATCTTTCAGACCACCAAAAAGTTTACATTGGGAAATTGATTCGTCACTTGAAAAGGAAATTAACACAGCCCTGCTTTTAGCCAAAAAGGTTGGTAAACTTGAAGAAATGCAAATTATAAATGACCTGAAATAATGAACAAAAATGTAAGATCATAATATTTTTTATCGCTCTCCAGAATAATGATGATTTGGACCTTTTCATCCTTGATCATGACGAATGGGGCAAGGGATTCATTAAAAAATGTAGAATCAGCCCGGACGCGTATATCCAAATTGCTTTGCAATTGGCATATTTCCGAGATGCAGGGTGCTTTGTCCAAACATACGAGGCAAGTATGACGCGATTATACTTAAGTGGCAGAACAGAGACTGTGAGATCCTGCACACAAGAGACTGTCAACATTGTCAAGTAAGTATATATATACAGTAGTATTTTTATGGTCTGAAGGAATTTTGTTTCGTATCATTTTCTGTAATACTATTTATAATGATGAATTTATGACTGATGATGACTTTTTTAATATTAAATGCAGAGCTTTGGTTGATGATGGCTATTCAATCAAAGAAAAAATTAAGCTACTCAAAGCAGCAGCTGAAAAGCATCAACAGCTGTACAGGGATGCAATGAATGGGAAAGGAATTGATCGTCATCTTTTTTCACTTTACGTCTTGTGCAAGGGTCTTGGATTTGTAAGTCAATTGCCTAAATGTAGTTTCATAAAGCCCCAGTATTCATTTTCTACTAACTTGTTTTACATATTCAAATATGCAGAAAAATACGTTTCTTGAGAAGATTCTCATGAAACCCTGGACTTTGTCCACCAGTCAACAGCCCCAGCAGCAAATTCCAAATGTTCCTGATGCCAATCTCGACCTGTTTAAAGACAAGGTGCATATTATATACATGACCACCATTTTTGTTTCAGGCAACTTCACATCTGTATCAACTTTCTACAAATTTTCTAATATAAAATTTGACTTTGTAATTTTTCCCACACCATCATCAAAAACGTCTTCAAAGCGGTTTGCAAACCACATCCGACAAGGCTTACAAACATTACGAGAAGTTTTTGAGGAAAGCATGAGTGAAACCAATGCTCCTTCATGCGCCTAGCCTATAATTACTAATTAATTTTTAAATGATATTTTGAAAGTGATACTACATGTGTATATATTAGTAATGATCGCCGAACATTAATTGAAAACAAGGGAAAATGTTTCGTTTAAACATTGTATTTTAACTTGTGACGTGACTTGATTTACTTTTTATGATCAAAAGTGTTGAAGCAAATTACTTTAAGATGTTGTTATTTTTATTTAATTCCCTTGCTCCATCTACAACCATTTTAACAAAGTTAATTAATTATAATTATGATAAAATTGTATCACACATTTTGGTAAACAATTTTTATAAAACATGCCAGTATAGTAGTATTCGAGTTTAAAAAAATTTCCCCCCAAAAACGATAATATGCGATGATGTATAATAATAAGCGGTAATATAAGTTTTTATGGACAAAAAAATGTTTTAACAAAAAAGATGATCTTAAAAGAATTAATTAAATGTTACCAGAAAAAAGGATGATTTTATGAGAAATTTTAATGAATTTATCATTTACCAAATAAGACTGTTTCTTGCAAATAAGAAATAAAAGTAATTCAAACATTTTTTTTGAATTTGCTTTACTCTTCGCCTTTTATCATCATCGCCTGAAAATAAGACCCCTCGTTTTCTTTTCTTTATCCCAGCTCCAAGATGAATTGAGAGAGTGTACCGGATCTGAGCTGGTCATTACCAAAGTCAAATTTTCTTGATGAACGGAAACCAAAGTTGCACTTGTTTTGCTATCCACAAAAATTATGTTCATAAAAATTTCCGCTTTCTTGTAAGCTTTGAGTTGGGTGCTGTTAAAATGAATTTTCAGAATTTTTCCTGGGTAAGGTGTCGCTTGATCATCATCATTCTCCGCATCATCATCGTCGTCTTCATCACTCTTGTCCTTATCTTCATTTTCCTTGGGTTTTGGTTCTGGGTGCAGGTGCAGATCTGATATATTATGGGGAATGACATGAGATATGTTACAGGTGCGTTTGGACATCATCACATATTCCATGAGATGACCTTGAGGCTGTACTGCCAATGTGTAGTTGAGACGTCCATGAATGTGGGTTGGAGAATCTTCGCTGTGCTGCCACATTGTTATATTACCTGTTATACTTTGGTTGTTTATTTGACAGTCTATGCGAATGGGAAGTGAATTCTGAAAATTTATCAATTCAAATAGTTACATAGCTTAATGGGGAAAGAGGCAGATTTTTTTGTCCTTAAAAGATTCTTTTTTTAAATTACACAAGCAGGTGGGAGCGGATTCCAGGAGCCGTTTACACACTTGCTGACTGCAAGATTCGATGTCCCTATTTCTAGAAAATAGTCTGGGAAGCATGCGTACGCAATATGGTCTGCCCCTCTGGTTGTCCAGTTTGTCAACCCATTTTCGTCTAGTTCCGGTGCTGAGCAAACTACAACCGCATGAAATTAATTTACTTGTTTTTAGGTGACCTTGTTGGCTTATGAAATGTTTTTTTAATTTAGTTTAAAACAATTTAAAAAAGGGTATAATTTTCTTACCACCACCATATGTGGTCATGTAAAGGTATACTGCTACAATGCCCAATATACCTACAAAAGCGATTACACAAGTACAAATGCACAGTTTGCCACAGGGTCCCTTGCCCCCACCACCGTCTGCAAGATTCGATGTCCCTATTTCTAGAAAATAGTCGGGGAAGCATGCGTACGCAATATGGTCTGCCCCTCTGGTTGTCCAGTTTGTCAACCCATTTTCGTCTAGTTCCGGTGCTGAGCAAACTGCAACCGCATGAAATTAATTTACTTGTTTTTAGGTGACCTTGCTGGCTTATGAAATGTTTATTAATTTAGTTTAAAACAATTTAAAAAGGGTATGATTTTCTTACCACCACCATATGTGGTCGTGTAAAGGTATACTGCTACAATGCCCAATATACCTACAAAAGCGATTACACAAGTACAAATGCACAGTTTGCCACAGGGTCCCTTGCCCCCACCACCGTCTGGGGAGGAGTCAGCTAGCGTAAATGACTTTGACGCCATTTTAATTTACGATCGATTGTTACAACTTCGATCTTATTTTTTATCTGTTCTCTCACTCTCAACTACTTTGAAAGTTATTTTTTTCGATAATAATCCCTAAACATTTTAGAAAATATTAACATGATATCAATAAGAATATTATGGAATGAAATGATGAAAATATAAGGATAAAATGCGTCTCACATATGAGCAGTTTGGCAATGAGCAAAAGAAAATGATTGATTGGAAACACTTGAGCAAACAAAAAATTGACAGGAAAAGAAAGGCGCACACCTGTCAAAAGATAATATTTTTGTTTCATGTGTGGTTAAATACTATTTTCGATTTTTGCAATTTTTTACCTTGGGATTTGTGCAAAATATATGAATTAATATGATTTTATCTTTAACAAAAAATAAGCAGGTTTGTAAAGTACATTTTTCAAAATTGAAATAAAGAATTACCTACATCTACACAAAGCTCAAGCTCAAGTTGGTAAAAGATTTTATGGGAAACTATGAAGCCAATAAAAATTATTTTAAAACGAAAGATTGGACGCATATGTTTCGGTAAGGTGTCCAGTCCACTTGAATGTTGAAAATATGAAACAATGAGATCGGACTGATCGGAGGCTTTTGTGTTAATTGTATTAGCTATACAGACAGATTGTAGATATGGGTGACAATTAATTTCAATATAGTTTTTATTTGTAACTTTGTATATTTTAATAATAATTTACTGTAATTATTAACAATGACTAAATTCAATTCAGGAACTTGACGGTTAAATGAATTAGTTTTACGTCATACGTTTAGCATGAGGAAAGTCATAAATCATATTCAGAAAGACAATACTCTCACAGCATAAGATAATAAAACACTGGCAATAATTATATTCTGAGAAATGATGGAAATAGTTAGTATTCCAGTTTGACCACTTGCCGGTGCTGGCGCTGGTCCCTCGGTGGGGGCAGTTGGGAGCTGTGTTGGTGTTGGTGCAGTTGTTGGAACTTGTTCTTTTGTTGTCGGTTCTTCTTCTGGGGTAGTGCTGTGATGTCTCCGAGTGGGAGTGGGTCTGGCAGTTGTTGAAGCCTCCAAAGTTTCAACAGTGATCATGTCAATGAGAACGTAGTCATCTTCCGCATAAACAAGGGCTTCAACTTTCATCTGCGATAAACCACAAAAAAAGAAACAAAGAAATGAGAAAAAATGCCGAAAAGAAATCCTAAACCTGACGTCAATTTAGTGTTTTTTAAATTCATGAGATTCAAAATTCCTAAATTATGCATTTTCATTATAATAATTATTTTCATGAACATGATAGTATACACATTTACTCACCATTCTTCCGTCCATTTTATCCACCTTGAAATGATTCCAGTGATCGGACGGCACGTAATTAGCAGACGTTTCAAAGGGTCGTCTGTCTCCTCCAGTGATACGAATGGTAGCGTTCCCCCCAAAGTTGTACCTGACTGACACGGACTCCAGAAGTTGAGCATTCAAAGAAAACTGAAGGGTGGCATTTGCTCTAAGGTCACACGCTGGCTTCTTCGTCAAAACATCAGTCTCCTCGGATGACCATTTATCCTCTTCAAAATCAACACAGTCCTGATTCCTACTTGGCACCACCGCCCAAATCCCTTCGGTCAGGTCAAAGTGGGAATACTTAAAGCTGGACGGCAAGAACTGTGTTATAGGTGGCCTACGTAGGGATTGGCCATTTTCCAAGTACACAATATCTCCTTTAATCTTCCACATTGTGTCCCCAGAATTTTCCATATCAAGAACAAAGCTCAATCCTGCTACTAGCGTTATTATTTGAAAACCGCAAAAAACAGACACAATCAGAGTTAAATTTGCCATGATGCTTAAAAAAGTAACGGGAACTTAAATGTGAAAAAAAAAACAGTTTATGAATCCTGTTTAAAAAGAAAAGAAAATAATAACTGAGGCTCTTGAAACTGGCTTTGTGTACCTTTGCCTGTCTGCACGAGAATGATAACAAGATCGACATTAAGTCATCCTTATCAACTTAGGATCCTCCTTCTCCTAAATATAATTCCACATTCATCATCGGGGAATATATATACCTTTCCGTTGACTCATTAAGACGCATTTTGCTTTCCCATGTTTGAATAAAGCATAGTATATTCCTGTCATGTGTAGTGTGAGGGCGTCATCCATATTCTGTCCTTTCTAGTTTTATCGAATATCATGTTATACACATATTCTCATCATTGGTATAAAGAAATGATGACCACAAAACATTTTACTAGGTAATCCCATTTTTTTCTTATAAACGACTACATTTATTATTAACTATACCATCCATCAGCAGATTCCATAAATATATTTTCTTTAAAAATGCCAAAGACATATAGCATCTGGATCGAGTGTACCAAAAGTTTTCTTTAACTTAAGTTAGCCATGCACAATACAGATACACAATTAAGTGAATAAAATACACTATTTATGTCCTTAGTTTATAAAAAAAATGGGAATAACAAAACGTTTTTCGCTCATCCTTTCTTCATTCGAAGGATGAAACTGTGTGAAGATATTAAATTCAATATACCTATTTAACTAGAAAGGATGGAATATGGATGACGCATTGACGCATGACAGGAAGACACTATGCTTTGTTCAAACATAAGGAAGCAGAAAAATAATGTTATGTCTTATTGAGGAGTCAACGAAAAGGTATGTTCCCACTGAAAGTTGCTGATGAATGTGAATTATTTTTTAGGAGAAGGAGTATCCTAAAAGTTAATGAGGATGACTTAATGTCGATATGGGTAACATTCATAACAGACAGGCGAAAGAGCAGGATTTCGGTTATATTTTTATTTTGTATAAGGTATATATGTGCATAAGTTTATCTAATGGTGTATCCATAATTCATATAGATATGTATGTATGCAATTTATTTAACTAAAAACCAACGACATAAAAAATTAGTGCATTTTATTATGAGTGCAACAGCACTGTGTAGTTATATATGTATATACCATGTACTGTAAAAACACGTTAATCATTTTACTTTTTTTTATTAATATCAGTCATCAAAAATGAATATAATCAGTCCTCTGAAATGTGCTGTGTTAATGGAACAAGTTTATGTGGAAAGCTATACTGCGTTCCTCTCCTTAGTACACTATCCGACGCATTAGCCACGGCTTGTTTAACTGCATCAACCAAGCCATATTTGGTCTTCTTATCTCCATCTCCAGATAATGAAGAAGAAGAAGCACTATTAATACAGTGAGCTAGTGTCCCCACAAAGCAGTCACCAGCACCCGTGCAATCAATAGCAGACACCTTTGGAGCAGATACAAAGTGATAAGCACTTGTATCACTGTCCCACAACATCACGCCCTCCGAGCCTAGCGTGATGATTATGCTATTTTGACAGCCAAAGTCATTCCTTAAATTTTCGATAGCCTGTTGAGCGGACTCCCTGTTCCTGATTTTTTCCAGGCCTGTAACAATTTCAGCCTAGAATAGAGAAAAAAAGAAGCCCACATAATATAATTAAAAAGAAATGTCATCATTTATTTATTATACATCATTGTCAATATTTTATATATAAATTAGATTTAATATAATCTTTTGACCTAATCACATCCCAACACAACAAGCAGGTGTGGTGTACTTACTTCGGTTTCATTGAGGCACAGTATATCTGTGATAGTTAGCATTTCCCTTGGCAAGTCTTTTACTCCTGGAGCCACATTAAAAATGGATTTGACTGAATGCTTTTTGGCCAATTGAAGGGCTTTTAATGAGCTCTCAATGGCAATTTCCAGTTGAACAACGACCACTTTGGCGGAAGCTAGTAATGACTCGGCTTCCTCCACAAAGGACGGTGTGACCAGGCCTGTTGCTCCAAAAACGCATACTATAATATTTTGCCCTGCAATAAATATAAATAGATAACGTAAAATGTTTAAATTTTTAAAATAAATCCCTGTCGTTTTTACAGAGCAGCTGAATAGAACTATTAAATTTTTTACCATCTTCCGCTCCAACAATTATGGATGCTACTCCAGTTGGGACATTGTCTTCAATTTTAATGTGATCAACGTTTACGCCTTCCTTAATCATGTTGTCGTGATATTGCTTTCCATACACGTCATTCCCCAACTGCAACACGAAACAAATCTCAGTTTAGTCTGCGTAATAAAAATTAATGTTTGATTGCATTTTATTTACCAACCTTTCCAACAAATGCGCATTTTGAACCCAATCGGCTTGCAGCAACGCACTGATTTGCACCCTTTCCTCCGAACCCAGTCTGAAAATCAGTGCCGACAATGGTTTCTCCAGGTACTGGAATTCTTGCTGTATAGCTTGAGGGTCATAAGACATTTTTGTAAAGTATTTGATGCCTTCAACCATTAAAGATTTTCTACTATAGTGGACATTGAAAATTGTAGATGTACTTACCTAATCAGGTCCATAAATAGTGATCCAACTACGATAATGTCATTTTCCCCGTGAACTTTAACGTTCTTTGCCATCTTAGCTCCTTATTTTTTAACTCGCTCTTCTTTCTATTATTATTATTATATTTTAATAGTATCGATCAGTGGAACCAGATACAGCTCAAATCCCTTTGTTTGTTGCAAGTGTAACAATCATAAAATATTCTTATTCCTTCTGGCTTTGTTGAAAATCTAAATGCAGATATTATCATGCTGTTACTTGATTGGAAAAGTACTTAACAAGTCATCATACATGTCATGCCACTAAATTATATAATGACTATCTCTCCACCACTCCATATTCTCACTTAAAAGTCATGTGAAACTTGCTCTTGTCAAAAGATTATGCATCCACGTGTAAATTATAACATAAATGACGACGTATTTTACAACAAGCACAGTTACATGAGGACATAACGAACTAATACTTTTTTAATACTTAATCTTCAACTTCAACATTAATTGTATTATTACTTAATATAATCACACTTGTACTTAGTTTTTTTGGAATATTATATGAATGGACAATTTAACGTCATTCCATACATCTCCAAAAAAAAGAGGAGTTTGTTTCGTGTCTATGAGTACAAATTGACTATGCCTTGTTTGATCTATCCTCATGCATGCACATATTAAGATGTGAATGGAAAACCGGCAAGGCACAGCTAAATTTTGGATACTCGTTCATGATGGGATCAGATGTTGGATAGGTGATCGATATAAGCTACACATGTGCACATGTCTGTATATATATTATACAGAAATTTATGTGTGTGCACATAATATAACTAATGAACTAATAGCACTAATACAACTAATAGAACTAAGTAACCAATACATGTGCTTGAAATTCACTCACATGAATCACTAACCCTATCTATACTCTATACTACCAAATAGCATACAATGAGATATATGTAAGTGTGCTTATAAAAAATCGTGCATGCTTAAAATCTTGATAAAAAATCCAGTGCATAGTGTGTCTTTCTCCGTTTACTTTGTTCATGAAGCACTGCACTGTCATATGACACCTGCGTGTATAGATGATGATACATTAAGTTGTAATAATACGTAATTGCTGGCTGAATACAATAGCTATAATAGTTTAGTTTATAATGTTTCTGAGAAAATATTTTTTCAAAATATATATTGTACAAATTTCTAGATAAATTAATTATAATTACATGGAAAGCTGACAACCCATTGTTTCAGTTTAAATAAATTGAAATTGAAAAAAGGGTATAAATACCCTACTTTGGTCTGCCCTGGCCTCAGTTTTCAGTTTGCCTTTGGTTTGACATGAAAGTGCAACATTCGTAAATACATTGAGATAGTATTGTTTAATTGTTTACTCTACATTTAGTGATTTGGTCATGGGATTGGCTCCTTATGAAATTACTAAATTTTATTTCACAATGCTGATAGATTTTTTCTTGTATTTTTCTAAACTGAACCTTCTCTTCATTTATCTACACCATTTCATAATATCCAAAACTCAGGTTTGCATTGATACTCAAGTTGATCCCTGATTTGATTGTCTTTTCAAATTAATCTTTTCTTCCATTTTCAAATGTGGAGGCTCTAATTTATTTGTAATTTTACCGATTTTG